>VFSE01000090.1:0-100784 GCA_010157825.1 Vickermania ingenoplastis | reverse complement strand
CCTAACTCCTAACCCCTAACTCCCCAACTCCAACCCTAACCTCCTAACCCTAACCCTAACTCCTAACCCTAACCCAACCCTAACCCTAACCCTAACTCCTAACCCTAACTCCTAACTCCTAACTCCTAACCCTAACTCCTAACTCCTAACCCTAACCCTAACCTAAATCCCTAACCCTAACTCCTAACCTTCCTAACTCCTAACCCCTAACTCCTAACCCTAACTCCTAACTCCTAACTCCTAACCCTAACTCCTAACCCCTAACTCCTAACCCTAACCCTAACTCCCAACCCTAACTCCTAACTCCTAACCCTAACCCTAACTCTAACCCTAACTCCTAACCCTAACTCCTAACCCTAACCCTAACTCCTAACCCTAACTCCCTAACCCTAACCCTAACCCTAACCTCCTAACCCTAACCTAACTCAACTTCCTAACCCTAACCCTAACTCCTAACCCTAACCCTAACTCCTAACTCCTAACTCCTAACTCCTAACCCTAACTCCTAACTCCTAACTCCTAACTCCCTAACCCTAACTCCTAACTCCTAACTCCTAACTCCTAACTCCTAACTCCTAACCCTAACCTTCCCAACCCTAACTCCTAACTCCTAACTCCTAACCCTAACCTAATCCTAACTCCCAACTTAACTCCTAACTCCTAACTCCTAACCCTAACCTTCCTAACTCCTAACTCCTAACCCTAACTCCTAAATCCCTAACCCTAACCCTAACTCCTAACCCTAACCCTAACCCTAACTCCTAACCCTAACCCTAACTCAACCCTAACTCCTAACCCTAACCCTAACTCCTAACTCCTAACTCCACCCTAACTCCTAACTCCTAACTCCTAACTCCTAACCTCTAACCCTAACCTCAACCCTAACTCCTAACCCTAACTCCTAACTCCTAACCCCTAACCCTAACCCTCCTAACTCCTAACCCTAACCTCAACCTACTCCTAACTCCTAACCCTAACTCCCTAACCCTAACTTAAACTCTAACTCCTAACCCTAACTCTAACTCCTAACCCTAACTCCTAACCCTAACCCTAACCCTAACTCCTAACCCTAACTCTAACTCCTAACCCTAACTCCTAACCCTAACTCCTAACTTAACTCCTAACCCTAACTCCTAACCCTAACTCCTAACTCCTAACTCTAACTCCTAACTCCTAACTCCTAACCCCACCCTAACCCTAACCCTAACCCTAACTCCTAACCTCTAACTCCTAACTCCTAACCCTAACCTAACCCTAACCCTAACCCTAACTCCTAACCCTAACCCTAACCTCTAACCCTAACTCCTAACCCTAACCCTAACTCCCCTAACCCTAAACCCTAACCCTAACCCTAACTCCTAACCTAACCCTAACCCTAACCCTAACCCTAACCCTAACCTCTAACCCTAACCCTAACCCTAACCCTAACCCTAACCCTAACTCCTAACCCTAATGCCACTGTTCTTTGTGGTGTCAGGGGAGAAGATGAAAGCGGCTTTCACAGCGCTCAGCCATTCTTCGCTTGCCGACCCGCATTAATCTGCATCCTATTGCCTAGAGTAATCTATACGAAAGAGTCAAGAGAAGGAAAGGAACACTTTCTCATCACGATGCGCTGCTGCCCTTCGAGTCCATGGTTCTCGCAGGTCTTCGGCCAACGGCACGGCAATAGTCTACAGAGTACTTTCTGTGGTATCGAAAGCCCCTTAAGGCAAAGTAATTCAGTAATCTTACGGTTGGGTTTCTTTAAAGATGAAACCATTATTTCTGTTAAGTTAAGGTGTTTGTTAATGGTTGTTTGTTTTTTTTTTTTTTTACCAATATAAACACGTAACATATTTCTTTTCGGTGGGCTGGCCAGGCACAGGTAAAAACGATTCATTTGGACAAAATGTCGTTTGGCACGATGATTATGCGTTTTCATGGAAAGGGGGATCAAATCCTCCATGGAACGATTAAAGAAAAAAATGAAATAAAAAATAAAATAATAAAACAACTATATAAAAAAAGAAGGTGGTCTGTATCTTAAGTTAAGTTAATAATCTTTTCTTCGAATATTTTCTTTAGGCATTCACTCATCCAATGAATCCGAACAGAGCACTTTTTTTTTTTTTTTGAATGTATTGTGAGAGTTGAGATCTTGCTGCTGTTGGTCAAGGGAAAGAGGAGGAAATAAAAGGAAAATCAAGAGCATATATTCATATGTCACTACGCTTCAATGATGCTGAGTTACTAACTCACTTCTGCAATTATTTCGCTGTCTCTTCGTGGCATTCCTGTACCTTGTTGTAAAGCAATCAGTAGGTTAATGCCACTGTTCTTTGTGGTGTCAAGGGGAGAAGATGAAAGCGGCTTTCACAGCGCTCAGCCATTCTTCGCTTGCCGACCCGCATTAATCTGCATCCTATTGCCTAGAGTAATCTATACGAAAGAGTCAAGAGAAGGAAAGGAACACTTTCTCATCACGATGCGCTGCTGCCCTTCGAGTCCATGGTTCTCGCAGGTCTTCGGCCAACGGCACGGCAATAGTCTACAGAGTACTTTCTGTGGTATCGAAAGCCCCATAGCTATTCTTCGTCATGCTGTGTGTGGGACTTGAACGTGAGTCCCTCGCAGACCGGTGAGAAGGTGGATGACAGTAGTGGAATTTGTGTGTCGTTGGCAGGGAACGACTGGACATCGACGGATCGACCGTCACCCCCAAAGGTCCTTGATATGCCGTCGGCCGGGTTGGATGTGCCTTTAAGCCAAAAGAAATACACCTCCACACCACGTGTGAACCAGAGGTCGTACACAAACTCAAACAGTTTGTTGAGAGCGTAGCCTCTACCGATGCCCCAAAACCGTTGCACCGACGCTGTGCTTTGGCAATGGCCTCGTGATCCGTTATCACGGCAATCTTCTGGTTGTCCTTCAGACCATGGCGAACGATCTGTTTTATTAAAAGTTCGACAGCCCTGGGCTCGGCGTGTGCGGAATGCTGGGCATCGAAAAAACCCTTCCTTCGGGCTTCGTGCGGTGTGTATGGTGTGGAATCAAATGTGTTTCGCTTCTCCCACCGCTGTTGGTATCCGGTTGTGGTGCCGCTTGCCCTGTCGTGGACATAAGCACCCCAACCTCCAAGGGAGGCATCGGTGACCGCCACGTAATCGTAATCCGAATCGTTGTACGTGGGGTTCACGATATCGGCAATCTGCCAGAACTCGTTCCGGCACAACTCGCGGCCCAATTCTTGTAGCTTTGCCACAACGGATGGGTCCAGATACAGTATTGGATCATCCCAGTCCAATCCCTCCTCTACCGTTCTATAAACACCTCTGTATGCTCGAAGAAGCTGGAAAGCGCCAGCCGGATTCAGCCTAGTAGTGTGCATAGCATAGAGAATGAGCGAGACGGAAGAGACGAATGATCTGCACGTGTAGGAAGTCGCTTCCAGCGAAAGTCCCAACTTCGCGACAGTTTTGATAGAGTTGCGGATGAGTCGCTCCTTTCCGTTCCAGACGTACTCTTCACCCAGAAAGGTGTTCGGCTCCATGCTCATAAGAAGCAGCTCTTCGTCTGTGGACTTTTCCACGGTGTCGCGATCCGGTGATGTGAGAAGGTTGACTCGTCGTATTCTTTCCACGATAGTCCTCACGGCATCGATGAATTCTTTCTCCTGCCCCTCACCCGCAGCGATCAATATATTATCAATCATTGTGAATATTGTCACCGTTGTTGGAATGTCGACTATGGTTGAAGTCACTGATTGCCCAACCGCAACGCTCCAGCAGCCGCCTGTTGGAAGCGTTCGTAGTCGGTAATACTTCGAATGCTTACGAAAACGAAGTGATGGCGCAGCGTTTCCGGAATCGGTATGGCATCATAAAAGGCTTCGAAATCCAGCTGCAACATGTAGCGTGAATATCGCAAAGCCTGTCGGCGTCCAAGGCGCGTTGGGTAAGAAAGCTTCGGAAGCGTCTTGCGGTTGACCGTTGCATTTAGAAGAGGCTCCGTGATGAGCCTCCTTCTGCCTTTCAATTCTGGCACTGTGAACACATTGACCCCATGCCAACCCTCGGGAATGACTAACCCGGAGACAAGAGCAGGGTTGCATGGCTCAAACTTGCCCATTCTGACGGCCTCATCAATTTCTTCCTGCTTCAAACTTGTCGAGGACAACGATCTGCTTGTTTTACACCCGGTGAATCTTTCTGGGCTCATGAAGCGCCAAGCCATTTTCAGCACCTCTTTTGTTTCTTCTGTTGCCACAGGCAGCCTAAACACTTCTTCCGCATCCAGCGGGGTGTTGTGTTTCAGGTGAAGGCGCCATAGTTTCCGATCTGGAAGCGGCGGGGTTTTCGACGCCACTCAATCGCTGGATCTCCATGTACAACCTGTTGTCGTCGATACGAAGGTCCTTTGCTGAAGGGGACTTTTGTCCTACGTATTCTGCCGTTGGAGGTGGGCGTGGGCGACGGCGTCCTGCGCTGCAACGGCCTCCCTGGTCAGTGGGAGGCCACGTCCGAGATAACGGTACAGCGTCTCCACTCTCTTGTGGCCTGTGAGGCGCATCAGGGTATCCTCTGATAGCCCTTGCTCGGCTAGATGGCGAATAGCCCCTTTCCGTACTGAAGGTAGCGCCGATTCTCGATTCTCTAAACGTAGAGCTGTGCGGATCAGCGTACGTAGTTCCAGGTGGTCGTGGAAGATTAACTGCATCCTCCCCACTTTCGCCATCGCATGGCGTAGTTTCGTCGCCTCCTCCTGGTGCAGAATAGATGCCGGCCAGTACGTTCCTCTGAAGCGTGCTCCTTCCCTTGGCTCTGCTCGATTCCCAATGAAACGGTTCCGTCTTCTCGGATGGTATTCTTGAGGCTTACGTCGATCGGGCGAAGGCACGCGACATCCCGGCCCTCGCCGCAAGCGCCCACATCATTGCCAGAAACAGAGCGGCCCTCGGGGACCTCGTTCGTAGACTCTGAATTGCCTGATGGCATTGTGTCCTGGTGATGGGTGATGGTGGACTCGTTTGCATCTCCCGTTCCAAGCGCTTGATTGCTGCAGTTGCTGACTTCCACTCTGGGTAATCCGTGAGGAGAATTCGTTTCTGCTGCGTCGTGTACAGTGGAAGGTCTCGGAGGGCCCCCGCGTAAGCCGCATACTCCTTCGCTACCGTTGATGCTTTCCATTTCCTCTGCTTTGCATCTCGCCGAACTATTTCCAATACTGCCGAGGCCAGATTGAGTCTGCACAGGTCTGCTGGCATATTCTTTAGGTTGCGGAGGCAGACAAGGTGCTTTTGCCGTGTCGCCTCTGTCAGGGCGGCCCAAGCCACTCCGCTGACATGTGGGGGTCGCTGGGGCTCTAGTCCCCATCCTCGTGGGCAGTCGTTCCGGCCCCACTCCGGGCTGCCTGGGCGGTTTAAAGGGTTTAAATGGCGCTTTGGAACCACCCCCAGTATCTCGTCTAACTCATCTTTGATCTTCACGCCGCCGACGGTGCTCTGGCGTGTCTGCGCCGCTGTAGGTCTACTGTGCGAAGGCCTTTGGGTCGAATCATCTGAGTTAGCCGATTGTCGTGCGTGCCGAACGCCACCGTCGTCTTGGGTGTGCTGCTCCGGATAGGCGTAATTGACGCCGCCTCGGAGGTATACACCAACAGTTGCAAAAGCACAATTTGTGGTTACGCAGAAACTGTGCAGCATCTGTGCTTTTACTGTCAAGACAACCGGGTGTGTGCCCGCCACGAAACGGAGACGCCCAATGCTTTCCGGTAACGTTCGTCCTTCTGCCGCCGCCACGTACATCGCGCCACGTTCCACTATCTGTGGGTCTATCCTCTCACCCCATCGGTGAATAGTGGCGTGTTGCTCCTTCATTGCCTG
Source organism: Vickermania ingenoplastis (assembly GCA_010157825.1). Classification (NCBI taxonomy): domain Eukaryota; phylum Euglenozoa; class Kinetoplastea; order Trypanosomatida; family Trypanosomatidae; genus Vickermania; species Vickermania ingenoplastis. The sequence goes on along the minus strand of VFSE01000090.1, from coordinate 94,918 downwards.
AGTGACGTTCGACGGGGCTTCTGAGCCCAACCGTCTCTTCAGTCTGTAAGAACGCATTCCGATGCTGTTCAAGTTGAGGGAGCGTTTTTTGCCATCACCAATGTTTAGTAAGGCGGTAGACGCAAGGTGGTGCGCTATGCCACGGGCGTGTGCGCGATCCCACTCCACCGACGGTATGCTAAGCGTCTCCTGGAGAGCGTCCCGGGCGTTGTAGCGATGTTCTTGTTCCGTTGGACGAGGCGCACCGTCTACCGCATCGTCGATGCTGAAAGATCTGACGGATAGTGAAAGATCCTCGGCGCCGGGAAAAGGGTCGAACGCCTCCGGCCCATGGGGGGGCACCTGTGTGCCCTGTGGGGGGGCAGCGGATGGTAACTCCTCATCCGGCTCTCCCCCTTCGATTTTGTTGTCCGTCGACAAGAAAAGGGTTCTTATCCTGCTGAGAAAACGGAGCTGTCCATTTCCGTCTCTTCAGCTGTGATAAAAAGTTTTCGGAGCTTGGCTCCCACCGTTTTGGGGCACTTGATTGGGACCCGTAGGTGCACGCTGAAGAAAGCGGCAGCCATATAAAGACCGCAGTCATTGCTACCTGCTTTCTGTCGTGGGAAGCGCACCGAGTGGATGGCCAACTCCGGCCAAGTGGACTTCAACGCCCGTGCGAGATCCTTGTGCACGATAGGTGATGGGGCGGAGTCACGTAGCTCAAGAGAGTAGCTGTTTCCCTTGTTGCGTCGAACGACACCTGCGATCCAGTGATGTCGGACGAAGAGTGGGAAGTACAGACTACCTCTCCGTGTTGCACCCTTGATGCGCGCAACCAACTCGCTGTCTAGCGATGGTAGAGCGCTGCACAAGAGTACCCTGTCCTTTGGGAGGTACCGCTGGAAGATTGCATCGAGCTCCGTGTTCGATGTCATTCCGTGAGCGAAATCACCTCCCAAGAAAAAAGCAGCTTGGCGACTCGGCTTCGGCTGCTGGGGTGCGGCGGATCGGGGTACCTCTACTCGTTTTTGCCTCCGCTTCACCCCCATAGCGCTGTGCGCTGTCTTGGCGACGAGGTCCTCTGGAACCCTGCCTCTTCCATTCGGGCCGTCCGGGAAGAACTCGTGCCGCTGCTTTTCCTTTTCCGCCATCAACTGTGAGCGAAGCTCTGACAGCTCCTTTGCATCGAAGCGATCATTGTCTTCACCTCAGATGAATCGATGGCTGCGGTTTGACGACCACTGCCATCGTACACCGGATCCATCGCACCCCCACGGAGAACGTGCTGTTCTTCCCTGGGGTTTCGGTAGAGCTTCTCCAACCTTGTGCGCGGATCTTTCTGTGCAGCACCGCCATACAGAGGAGCCGAGTAAGCCGAAAAAACCTTCTCGTTTGTCAGACGGCACACCTCCGGCGGAAAGAGCGGGAAGGGAAGATCCTTCATGATACCACCGTACTGAGTGACATCGGCCGGGAGCATCTGCCGGGCGATCGCACCCCAGTTGTGCAGCTGGAAACGGTTTGCCAACGTGGTGCGGAGGAAAATAAGGAGAGCATCGTCCTCGCCTCATCGGGCTTGTCGTCGTAGAAAGGAGGTACTGAAGGCACATCACCTCCATTGGCGCCAGCTCTCCGCTCTTTGCCTTCTCCTCCACCTCCTTCTTCAATCTCTCGACGACGCCCTCTTTTCTTGCCTCTTCCTGCAACCGGTCGTAACTGTGTTGGCACTGGTCCTGCTGCTGCGCCACGGGTGCCGCTGGTACTCAACTGCTTGGCGAAAGCCGCGTTTATTCCTGATGTGTCAACAGTCACGTTGACTCGCGGCTGTTCAACGGCCTGGACCCCAGCACCAAATATCATGATCTTCTGCATGGCGAACTCCTCGTCTGAAATCTCTTTCCTATTGTGGCGTGCCCACGCCTCATGATAGCACTTCTCTCTAAAGTCGGCAAAGGCCTGTTCCTTTTTCCCTGGCTTTGACATCCTTTTTTTTTTTTTTTAATGTATTGTGAGAGTTGAGATCTTGCTGCTGTTGGTCAAGGGAAAGAGGAGGAAATAAAAGGAAAATCAAGAGCATATATTCATATGTCACTACGCTTCAATGATGCTGAGTTACTAACTCACTTCTGCAATTATTTCGCTGTCTCTTCGTGGCATTCCTGTACCTTGTTGTAAAGCAATCAGTAGGTTAATGTCACTTAGCATATAAACTCATATATAAGGAAGAATGGAAAGGAATCAAGTAAGCCTTGGCCCTCACACTGGTCTTGTCTTACATGCATATGCTACGCTTCGCTTCGTAGCAATCATACTTTGGCAAGACCTCAGCCATCGCCGAGGTTTTCATTAAACTCGGGAGAAATGTTTTAAACATGGATATACGGTCGGCTTGTGGCTTGGCATATAGCTTCTTGAAAATTACATGAAACACGTAAAGACAAAAATCATAAAATATCGTGCGTTGACTAGGCCCTTATACAGGGTTGGTACCGTATGTACATAATGTCGTTCTTGGAACGTTCTACGGGTACTGTTTGATTTGTTGTTGTTTTTTTTTTTTTTTTTATTATTATTATTATTTCGGTGTGGGTGGGCGGGTCTTGAAAAACGCTAAAGCGCGAATAACCTTAAGTCTATCAGTCAATAAACACGAGAGGAAAGTAGAAGCTATATATCAATGATAACAAGGCAATCGTATAAACAGATAACAAGATAAAGCATATTGTGTTTGTGACATTTAACGACCTCGGAACGGTGCGTAATCCTCGGTGGCGAATTGTCACTTAGCATATAAACTCATATATAAGGAAGAATGGAAAGGAATCAAGTAAGCCTTGGCCCTCACACTGGTCTTGTCTTACATACAAGACCAGCACCAATGCATATGCTACGCTTCGCTTCGTAGCAATCATACTTTGGCAAGACCTCAGCCCCATAGTTTGTTCTTTACTTTTTAGTTTGCGTATAGTCTATTAGAATAGGTCTCTGCTGGGTTTCGGGCGTGTGACATCACCGAACACGTACTCGTCGCAGAGGGGCGAGCGTGTTCCTTTCAGAGGTGGAAGGCCCATGTCATCGGCGGCTTTGATGACGATTTCTTTTGTGTTGACCCCAAAGTTTCGTGACAGCTGGTCCGCGGGGTTTAGACGGCCAGTTAGGTAAAAGAATACGACATTTATCTTTCTTGTGAACAAGAGGTCGTATGTGTACTCGTAGAGTCGGTTGAGCGCGTAGCCACGGCCGATCCCGCCATAGCCGTTAAGGCGTTTCTGAGCGTGGGCGATCGGAAAGTGATCCGTCACGACGGCCACCTTCGCGCCATCCGGGAGACCCTCCTTTACGAGTTGCTGCAGAAGAATGTGCACTGCTCGCGGTTCTGCGTGAGCGGAGTACTTGGCGCTGAAGTGGTGGCTTCTCTTCGCTGTCATGCGGGCATCCTCGAGGTGGAAGCTTGGAATCCACTTTTGCTGGTACGTGGTCACCGCTCTTTTCGACGGCTGTTGCACCACTGCACCCCAGCCCGCGGCTGACGCATCGGTGTAGCAGATATAGTCGTACTCCGTATCCTCGTATGTCGGGCGACGTATATCGGCGATGGTCCACCAGTCGTTGCGGCACAAGGCGTTTCCTAGCTCGTGTAGGTTGTTTCTGACTCCTGGGTCGAGGTATATCATCGGCTCGTCCCAGTCGTGTCCCCTTGTCACCTGGCGATAGACTCCCCGATACGCACGAAGGAGCTTGAACGCCGTTGCAGGGTTGATCTGCGTTGTGTGGAGCGCAAAGAGGATCAGCGACACCGTAGAGGCAAAGGCTCTGTTTGTGTACTGCTCGTGACGCAGGCTGAGAACGACCTTGGCAACTGTTTTTGATGAGTTCCGCACCATGCGCTCTCTGCCATTCCACTCGCAGTACTCCTCGCCGAGAAAAGTGTTTTCTTTTTCTGCCAGCCGGAGAAGGTGTTCATCGGGCATCGACAGGAGCTCTTCCCTGCCCGGAGAGGTGAGCAGATTTGCCTCGCGTATGCGCTGCAGGATTCTTCGGACGGCCGAGAGGAAGGCCGCCTCCTGCCTTGCTGTGCTGCTATCATGATGTTGTCAATCAATGTGTGGACCGTGACTGGCGTGTCGATATCCACAATGACGTTTGTGATAGCTTGGCCGACAGCGACGCTCCATCGGGCTCCCGTGGGGAGGGTGCAGAGTCGGAAGTACTTCCAGTCCTTTGTCCTGAAAACGAAGTTGTCGCGGATGTCTGTGGGCATGGGGATGGAGTCGTAGAAAGCTTCGAAGTCAATCTGAATCATGTAACGCGCGTAGCGCAACGATTGTCGGCGACTGAGCCTCGTCGGGTACGCAACCTTCGGAATCTCGTGCTTCGCGATAACACCGTTCAGGTGCGGCTCGGTTATCAGGCGCCTGCGACCCTTCAGCTCTGGCACACAGAACGTGTTGACCCCGTGAACGTGTGCTGGAATGGTGGGTCCATTGATTTCCCTCTCGTTACACGGCTCGAACTTGCCCATCTCCACAGCTCTGCGGATATCGTCGTCGCTGAGTCCCGTAGGCTTAATCGTACGCGAGGTGTGGAGGTTGTCGAACTGATGCGGCGTGAGGTAGACGAGCACTTTTTGCAGAAACTCCTTCGACACTGTTGTAGACGTTGGTAGCTGTTTTACCGCAGGTAGGTTCAGTAGCGTGACATGTTTCAGGTGTAACACCCATGTGGAGGGATCCGGTAGGTCGACGATGGTGGCCTTCCCTTCGACGACCTGGATCATCTTGTATACCTCTCGGTGCTTCAACCCCAAGTCCTTTGTAGACGGGGCCCTGTTGCCTAGGAACTCTGCTCGGGGTGGAGGAGGCCGGCGTTGGCCTGTGCTGCGACGCCCTCCGCCGTGAGTTGGCGGCCATAGCCCAGGTACTTGCGCAACGTATTGACTTGGGTGTGGCCCGTGATGCGCATCAGTTGGTCCTCTGGCACCCCTTTGTTGGCCAGGTGTAGCACTGCTCCCTTGCGGAGAGACTGGAGCGTCGCGTCCGGGCAGACCTTGTGCACCACTCGAAGCGTTTGCTCGCGGACCTCTGCTGCATTCTTGAAAATAAGCTGGGATCCCAGCTTGTCCTGCATAAGGTGCTGAAGCACCGTTGCCTGCTGTGGGAGAAGAACGCTGGCCACCGGGTATGGACCGCGGAACTTGGCCCCTGCCCTCGCGGATCGTGATCTGCGTGGGGATGTTGCGGTTGGCGTCCGGTTCGCTGAACGCGATGCTCCGCACGCGCAGCCGAGTGATGTCGGCCGGACGGGCTGCGAACATCCACAGCATGGTCAGGTAGAGCTCTGCCTCTGGGTTGATCTTGGCGAGTTCCTTCCGGGCCTTCTCGTACTGGTCGATGGTGAGCGGGGCCGGCGGGTCTGCCTCGCTTTCGCGCTCCTTTAGCTGCGCCCCGACAAGTTCTCTCTCCATTCCGGGCAGTCCTTCAGGCGGATGCCCTGCTTCTGGTTGGTGTAGAGTGGGAGATTCTCCAGGGCTGCCTCGACTGCGGAGAGGTTCTTTGCGTAGGTGGACCACTTCCACTTGCGCTTCACTGCGATGCATCTCATGTATTCCATAATGGCCTGTGGCAGATCTCGGTCCAGGAATTCTGCTGGCATGGACTTGATCTCGTTCAGCCAGCGGATATGCAGCTTTCTCGTGTCGATGGTCTTGGCGCGCCACGCTGTCGGCTGCACCCAATAGGGCTTCTCCTGGTATACGTACCAGGCGCTCGGGCTTGTCGTCCCGCCCTCTGGACGCAAGCCCACCGCGTTAAACCCGCTGGCACCGGATCGCTGAGCACCTGGACGAGGTCTGTTTCATCTACTTTCCTTTCGTTGGCTTTTTGTTGTCTTGGCGCTTTGCGCATGGCCCTCGGAGCTTCTGGGGCTTTGTCAATAGCTATCGCGTTGCGACGCTGCCGCTGTGTGGAGGTGCTCTCCGGATATGCGGTCATGTGTGCAGGAAGGTAGACTCCAAAGCAAGCTTTTTCTGGGTCCGTAGTCAGTGTGTAGTGGCCTGATGTGCCAGATATCAGGCCGGAACTGTGCTTCGAGAAGCTGTGACCCGCGTAGTGCGCTCAATGCGAAACGTGTGTGTTTCGAGGCGTGGAGGTAGCCCATCGATCCGGGCCCTTGCACATACCACGCCTTGTTTCTGTCGCGTGGTTTGTGTGGTGGGCGGTCCAGTAGACTCAGTTGTCCCCTAGAGTTGGGGACCACGAAATCCAGCTCTTTCTCGAATGCTGCAACTGTTTCGCCTATATCGTACTGCGTGCTCGCCTTGAATCCCTTCCGTTTAGCCTGGTTGGCAATGGGGTTCAGGTCCAGGCACCTGCTACCGCCATCTCCAATGTTGGCAAGCGCTGTGGCAACGAGGAAATAGCACAGCTGTCTCGAGGCTGCTTGTGGTCCGGCTGCCTCCGCCTTTTCCATCGTGCGTTGCACCTTTTCCTGCACATAATTAACTGAAACATTGTTGCCAGTGGGTGCGGGATGGGTGGGTTCTTCTTCAGCTGTGGGTGGGGGGGGGGTTTTCCGCGGTCGACCGCGACCTCTTCCCGTTCCAGGGGCCCCACCGAGCAATTTTTCCGTCTGGCATGGGATGTCCTTGCTCCGTAAGATGGACACCATGTTGCGCATAAATGCTCCAACGTCGAGGTTCCTTCTCTTTACGGCAGCGAGGAAAGGACGTAAACGTTTTCCCAGTGAAAAACCATCCGCAATTTGGGTTCTCGTGTGGATGGCGAAGAAGTGGGCGGTCATGTAAATGCCGCAGTCCTCACTCCCCCCTTTTCTGCTGCGTACATGGCCTGTGGTATATCCGTAAGGACGGCCAGTACTTCTTGAAGATGGACTCTATGTCTCTGTGCACATAGATGGACGGTGCAGAGTCATAGATGTCCATCACTTCTCCTTCATCCGGATCATTTCGAAGGACACCGGCGATCCAGTGTTGCCGGATGAAGAGTGGGAAGAACAGTCTTCCTAGTTGGTTTAGGTTGCGTCGAATCTCGTCCACTACTCCATAGTCGAGCCGTGGAAGTGTGTTGCACCGTAACACACTCCGAGCGGGGAGGTATCGCTGATAGACAAAGTCAAGCTCAGCATCGGACGTTTTGCCCTGGGTGAGATCACCTCCGCACAGCGGCCTCGGAGAAACTCGTCTTTTTGAGGTAGTGGGTGACGCAGGTGTGTCCCCCGCCGCTGCCGCTGCCGCAGCGGGGCTTACGCGTTTTTTGGGTACTCCTCATCCATGTTGGAGGAACCCCCGCGGTATGTTCCACCGCGACCCCCTCGCCAACGCTGACCGCCGCGACCACGACGTGGCTGCCCGTACTCATCGTAGGGGGCCTCGTAGTGGTGGATGTGCTGCACCTTCTGTTGAGCAGGCCGCCGCTTCTTGAGGTCATCCACCTTCGCCTCAAGCTTCTGGATGTACGAGTAGAGTCGGTCATCATTTTTCTTGTATGCCTCACATATGGCGTTACAGGCATTTTCGATCTCCTGTACATCCACATAGAAGTTCACTGGCTGCCCATTCGCATCGCGCACGGGAAGGGGATCCGCGCCGCCTTCCAAGCTTCCAGGGGCTCCGATGCGGAGGACGGACTCTTCCCTGGCGAACATCTTCTTAAGCCTTTCGGCTTCCGTCAAGGGGTATTCTCCACCCTCGAGACTGCCCACCGATGCCACCGCATCCAGCATCTTCGTGTTTAGCTCACGCAGAACGTGGTCGCTCCACGGGAACATCGGCACCTGCAGCCGGTCCACCTTATGCCCCTCTTTCACGGCTTTTCCGTGTCCGGCCGTACACAACATGTACCAGTTGTGAATTTTAGACGCTGGTCGGCGTCTTGGAGGAACAGGATCTCCACAAGACGGCGCCTACCGTCTTCCGAATCGTTGAAGAACAGCAGGTACTGCCCTATCAACGCGAGGAGGGGACAAACTCTGGTTGCTTGCCTTTGCCATGTATGTCTGGCGAGCGTTGTTTTCCCAGTCCTCAGGATTTGCTGCGACCGCGGCCTCGTGCCGCTTCCAAAGGTCCTGTTGATTCAGGAGCTCTTTGATCCAGGGCATCCTCCTGATCTCCTCGGAGGTAAAGATTTCTTGCACGACGTTTTCTGTTTTCTGAGGTTCTGCTTGATATTCCTCCACCGCTGATTGAATCACGCGGTTTTTGTGGGCAGCATACGCCACTTCTGTAAGGATCTTTGAAGCCAGAAGTTGATCATAAGGCTTCATCCGCTGTTCGATCGTCACTTTCAGTTGTTCCAACCGCTCCTCCTCGGTGAGGGGAGTGGTCTGTGACACAGGTTGAGTTGTCATTAATCAACTCTTGAAAACTCTTGAAAACGCTAAAGCGCGAATAACCTTAAGTCTATCAGTCAATAAACACGAGAGGAAAGTAGAAGCTATATATCAATGATAACAAGGCAATCGTATAAACAGATAACAAGATAAAGCATATTGTGTTTGTGACATTTAACGACCTCGGAACGGTGCGTAATCCTCGGTGGCGAATCCCTAACCCTAACCCTAACCCTAACCCTAACCCTAACCCTAACCCTAACCCTAACCCTAACCCTAACCCCGTCCATGTCTGGCACCTCGCTGCCCCATGTGCTCTACGAACCACTTTTTACAGCGCCCAAGGAGTACAGCGGTGTAGTAGCCGGAAGTACCATCGCCCGAAAAAGGTGGAACACGCAACAGCACTCGGCAGGGATCTCTGCGGCAGAAAGGTGGCGCGGGAATGCGAGACCGAGTGCACCAGAGGGGCGGCGGTCTCGTCGTGTAGAACAGAGGTAGCCGTTCGAACCATCTGTCCAGCTAGCTACGGTGGTGAGTACGCGGTCCGCCTGCAAGGATGCACCTGCTGCGGACCACCAGAGAGGAGGCTGCGGAGCTTCCCTTCCGTTTGCCCAGCCGTGTTGACCCAACACAAACCGAGCAGGGCAAAGGGTTGCGCTCGGCAGCACCGCACACAAGGAGAGCCCGACACGGTGGCAGGCAGCAGCTAATGTGCCTCTACACACCACTATGGTCCAGGCGCCGGGCTGCCTGGAGGCAAACAACGTGCCGACCGGTCTTTCCAACGAGGTCCATTGCATAAGTACTAATCGCCTCACACGTGCCGCACAAGAGGAGAGATGTGGAGGGCCAAGCTGCTGAAGGGGCTACCGGGTGTGTGGTGGTGCTGATCGGCATCGTCCACACACACCTGGTGAAGAGCCCTCGGCACGCCGGGCGAAGGAGGCTGGTCGGCCGTCTCTTGATGATCTCTTCTGCTCGTTGTTTGGAAACAGCCAGGCGTACTTGTTCCTGCTGGCGAGCGGCACGCTCCCATGGGATCCCTAGAGCGAGTGGAGCAACCGCTGCTCTACATACGTGGCGGTGTGTGGGGTGTGAAGAACAGCAATAGAGAAATACTTAAAAAGAAAAGAAAAAATAGAATGAGAGCAACAAGCCAGATGATCCTGTATGACGCACAGATGGAGATAGAGATGGATACAGAGGGCCCCGCGAAGGGGTGGGCCGTGTGAGCTCCGTGAGGGTGGAGGGAGGTATGCGGCACAGCCGACAGCATAAACAACGTACAAGGAATAAAACGTACAGCGATCATGAACAAAACAATAACAAGAATAATAATAATAATAATAATAACATTCCTAAAGGCAGAAAAAAATGATTGAAATCGTTCAAACGCCAAAATTAAAAAGCATCTCCTCGCCGCAGCCACAGAAAAAGAACCGGCACACCACAAAGGAGGAGAGGCAGTGGCGCAGCGCCTCCCCCGGCCACGCGGCCCGCCGTCGCGCAGACAGGCGCCAATGAACAAGGAGCCGCCCCCACGTACGCCCCGCCGAGGCCCGTACCATACGTGGCGCACGCCGGCTCCTGCCGGATGCTCCGCTGCCGCAGCTCCCGTCGCGCTGGTTGTATTATGCTGCCGCGGCGGCGGCCCCTTTTCTTTCTCAGCCGTCCTTCTATTATTTTTTGTGCGTGTGTTGGTGGTTTACTTATTCTCATTGATACCTTTGGTGAAGTCAAACCGCTTGAGATCCACCTCATGCAGTCGATCCACATCCGAACGTTTGGCCGTCCAGGTTATTTGGATCTTCCCCGGGTGGTCGGTGAAGTACGGCACCGGCCGCTCGTGGAACACCACTTCCACAAAGGGGGCGAGATGACCCCAGCCTGCTGCATCGGAAATCGGCTCATGCCCATTATTGTCCTTCCTCCCCCAGTCCACGACGTCCTGCTGGGGGTGCTGCTCGATGCGATCCAGCAGGAGGCGCAGCAGCCGGCGGACCTCCTCCGGTGTCTTTTCGGCAGTGCCAGACCATCTCGAGGTGACGAAGTGCAGCGGTGTGTTTCCATACTTATCCCCCACGGTGAAGTCGATGGGGTGGGATGTCTGCAGCAGACACTCCACCACCTCCATGGGACCTCCGCGGATAAAGTACGACAAGATGGGGGCTGGGCCATTCCATCCTGGCACTGGGGCTGCGTGCATCACATCCGCACCGAGGAGAGCGAGCTCCTTGAGGCGCTGCAGCGTGGCGGCACTCGACTGCGGCTTCCACTCGCAGGACTTGAGGAGGACTACGAGATCAGCGGTGGCTTGCTGCTGCTTCTCCCACACCTTGTAATACGCACATGCCCTCTTGTGCTCGTCGCTCAGACGCGCCCAGTCCTCCGCCTGCGGCACCACCTTCAGCTCCAGGGTGAAGTTGGGCCGGCAGTTGTAGTACGACACCCTCGCCGCAAGGAGCTCCGGCAGCAGGAGGGACAGGCGGCCCGCCGCGGCGGCGGCGCTCAGAAGTCGAGCCGCTGCCCGTCGCGGCACGCCCTCCTGCGCCCAGTCCACCACCGTCCTCATACTGGGGTCGCGGTCCCGGGCCAGCATCGCCGCCAGCATGTCCGCTACTTTTGCGTCCTCGCCAGGGCACGCACTCGCCAGCACGTGCAGCGGGCTGCAGCCAGCTCGTCCACGCTCGTCAGGTCCACCACGCGAGGGTGCGCCATCACCGCCTCCACCGCCTCCAAATGCCCGAGGGCGATCAGCGCGTGCAGCGCCGGACGGCGGCACGGCGCAGCGGTCGCAGCGCGGAAGGGCCGAGGCAGCTGGTAGCGATACAGGTCCGCCCGCGGTCCAGCAGGGCGTTCACCTCGGCCACGCTCACCGCATTGCCGTTGCGGCACACCGTCCACGCCAGCTCCTCGTTCAGGGTCGTTGCGTGCTGCCCTTCCATCGTCTTCTTCGCCTCCAACAGGAGCCTCTCCATGTCCTCCTGCGCCTGGACCTGCATCTGCTCCATCCTGCGCCAGCCGCACATCCCGCAGCTCCTCGCCCAGGCTCTGCACCATCCCCACCAGCCGCAGCAGCACGGCGTCGCTGCCGGCACTATTCGGGTCGGTGTGGGCGTGGGCGGTGGTAGCACGGGAGCTCATTACGAGTAGAGTAACGAAAGAAAGAAAAAAGAACTAAAAAGACTGTTGGTGCGAAACGTCTACCCCCCGACACCGTTCAGCACACAGCCATGCGAGCCAATGAGAGAAGGAGGAGGCAGGAGCGCACGCCATGCAGCAATGTAAACCATAGAAATGGTGGTGCGATGCAAAGGTGCATTTGACGGCCAGCGGCGACAGCACATAAATAGGAGGCCGCAAACCTCTTGTTCTTTTTTGAAATGGAGCGTGTTGTTCACCTTACCGGCACCCTTCAGCCCACACACACACACACACTCTCCCCCCCTTCATTCATAAGGCATTTCTGCACGCCCGTTTGAGGGATTAAACGTTTTGATTGTATCGTTTGAAAATGGAAAGCAAGTATGGTGCCCGGGGGGACGCCTCGAAGCCAAATCCGAGGAGCGGAAGAGGCGCCGTTCGCCTATGTTGAGATGGGCGTTGCGTCGAAGAAGCTGGACGTACAGTGGCTCAAGAGAGTGCGCTTTAAGCAGCGCAGAGTCCTCGCCACCGGATGAGGACTGGTGTCTGTTGGGTGTGCGCCCGTTCCTTTCCAGCGGCCGATCCCCTGCGGTAAGCAACCGGAGCCGGGGAAGGGCTCCAGACACCGACGAGGCGGGCGAGACCCACGCGCCCCACCCACTTGGATACACTGAAAGAGCGACAGATCTCTATGTGGGACGACGCGTCGGAATACCGTGGGGCACGCGTGAGAGCGGAGACAAGGCAACACCAAGGTGCCCCCCCCCCCGCAGGGATGCTGGCTGCATCGGCATCGTGTGGGCGTACCGCTCCGTCCATGTCTGGCACCTCGCTGCCCCATCTGCGCATCGGTGGTGGGATGCCGTTCGAACCATCTGCCCAGCTAGCCACGGTGGTGAGTACGCGGTCCGGCTGCAAGGATGCACCTGCTGCGGACCCACCAGAGAGGAGGCCGCGGAGCTTCCCTTCCGTTTGCCCAGCCGTGTTGATCAAACACAAACCGAGCAGGGCAAAGGATTGCGCTCGGCATCACCGCACACAAGGAGAGCCCGACAAGGTGCAGGCAGCAGCTAATGTGCCTCTACACACCACTCTGGCGGAGGCGCCGGGCTGCCTGGAGGCAAACAACGTGCCGACAAGTCTTTCCAACGAGGTCCATTGCATAAGTACTAATCGCCTCACACGTGCCGCACAAGAGGAGAGATGTGGAGGGCCAAGCTGCTGAAGGGGCTACCGGGTGTGTGGTGGTGCTGATCGGCATCGTCACACACACCTGGTGAAGAGCCCTCGGCACGCCGGGCGAAGGAGGCTGCTTGGCCGTCTCTTGATGATCTCTTCTGATCGTTGTTTGGAAACAGCCAGGCGTACTTGTTCCTGCTGGCGAGCAGCTCGCTCCCATGGGATCCCTAGAGCGAGTGGAGCAACCGCTGCTCTACATATGTGGCGGTGTGTGGGGTGTGAAGAACAGCAATAGAGAAATACTTAAAAAGAAAACAAAAAATAGAATGAGAGCAACAAGCCAGATGATCCTGTATGACGCACAGATGGAGATAGAGATGGATACAGAGGGCCCCGCGAAGGGGTGGGCCGTGTGAGCTCCGTGAGGGATGGGTGGAGGAGTGAGGTATGCGGCACAGCCGACAGCATAAACAACAGACCAGGAAAAAAACGTACAGCGATCATGAACACAATAATAATAATAACAATAATAATAATAATAACATTCCTAAAGGCAGAAAAAAATGATTGAAATCGTTCAAACGCCAAAAATAAAAAGCATCTCCTCGCCGCAGCCACAGAAAAAGAACCGGCACACCACAAAGGAGGAGGCAGTGGCGCAGCGCCTCCCCGGCCACGCGGCCCGCCGTCGCGCAGACAGGCGCCAATGAACAAGGAGCCGCCCCCACGTACGCCCCGCCGAGGCCCGTACCATACGTGGCGCACGCCGGCTCCTGCCGGATGCTCCGCTGCCGCAGCTCCGTCGCGCTGGTTGTATTATGCTGCGGCGGCGGCCCTTTCTTTCTCAGCCGTCCTTCTATTATTTTTTTGTGCGTGTGTTGGTGGTTTACTTATTCTCATTGATACCTTTGGTGAAGTCAAACCGCTTGAGATCCGCCTCAGGCAGTCGAGCCACATCCGAACGGTTGGCCTGCAAGGTGATTTGGATCTTCCCCGGGTGGTCGGTGAAGTACGGCACCGGCCGCTCGTGGAACACCACTTCCACAAAGGGGGCGAGATGACCCCAGTCTGCTGCCCAGGAAATCGGCTCATGCCCATTATTGTTCTTCCTCCCCCAGTCCACGACGTCCTGCTGGGGTGCTGCTCGATGCGATCCAGTAGGAGGCGCAGCAGCCGGCGGACCTCCTCCGGTGTCTTGTTGGCAGTGTAAGGCCATCCCCAGGTGACGTAGTGCAGCGGTGTGTCGCCATCCTTATCCCCCACGGTGAAGTCGATGGGGTGGGATGTCTGCAGCAGACACTCCACCACCTCCATGGGACCATTGAAGATAAAGTACGACAAGATGGGAACTGGGCCATTCCATCCTGGCACACTGGGGGCTGCGTGCATCACATCCGCACCGAGGAGAGCGAGCTCCCTGAGGCGCTGCAGCGTGGCGGCACTCGACTGCGGCTTCCACTCGAAGGACTTGAGGAGGGCTACGAGATCAGCGGTGGCTTGCTGCTGCTGCTGCTTCTCCCACACCTTGTAATACGCACACGCCCTCTTGTGCTCGTCGCTCAGACGCGCCCAGTCCTCCGCCTGCGGCACCACCTTCAGCTCCAGGGTGAAGTTGGGCCGGCAGTTGTAGTGCGGCACCCTCGCCGCAAGGAGCTCCGGCAGCAGGAGGGACAGGCGGCCCGCCGCGGCGGCGGCGCTCAAGAAGTCGAGCCGCTGCCCGTCGCGGCACGCCCCCTCCTGCGCCCAGTCCACCACCGTCCTCATACTGGGGTCGCGGTCCCGGGCCAGCATCGCCGCCAGCATGTCCGCTACTTTTGCGTCCTCGCCAGGGCACGCACTCGCCAGCACGTGCAGCGGGCTGCAGCCCAGCTCGTCCACGCTCGTCAGGTCCACCACGCGAGGGTGCGCCATCACCGCCTCCACCGCCTCCAAATGCCCGAGGGCGATCAGCGCGTGCAGCGCCGGACGGCGGCACGGCGCAGCGGTCGCAGCGCGGAAGGGCCGAGGCAGCTGGTAGCGATACAGGTCCGCCCGCGGTCCAGCAGGGCGTTCACCTCGGCCACGCTCACCGCATTGCCGTTGCGGCACACCGTCCACGCCAGCTCCTCGTTCAGGGTCGTTGCGTGCTGCCCTTCCATCGTCTTCTTCGCCTCCAACAGGAGCTTCTTCATGTCCTCCTGCGCCTGCCGGACCTGCGACTGCGAGTTCTTGATATCGGCCAGCTCGCCTTCCATCGTCTGCTGCGCCTGCTGGACCTGCCCCATCTGCTCCGCCGCCCTGTCCTGCGCCTGCCGCACATCCCGCAGCTCCTCGCTCAGGCTCTGCACCATCCCCACCAGCCGCAGCAGCACGGCGTCGCTGCCGGCACTATTCGGGTCGGCGTGGGCGTGGGCGGTGGTAGCACGGGAGCTCATTACGAGTAGAGTAACGAAAGAAAGAAAAAAGAACTAAAAAGACTGTTGGTGCGAAACGTCTACCCCCCGACACCGTTCAGCACACAGCCATGCGAGCCAATGAGAGAAGGAGGAGGCAGGAGCGCACGCCATGCAGCAATGTAAACCATAGAAATGGTGGTGCGATGCAAAGGTGCATTTGACGGCCAGCGGCGACAGCACATAAATAGGAGGCCGCAAACCTCTTGTTCTTTTTTGAAATGGAGCGTGTTGTTCACCTTACCGGCACCCTTCAGCCCACACACACACACACACTCTCCCCCCCTTCATTCATAAGGCATTTCTGCACGCCCGTTTGAGGGATTAAACGTTTTTGATTGTATCGTTTGAAAAATGGAAAGCAAGTATGGTGCCCGGGGGGGGACGCCTCGAAGCCAAATCCGAGGAGCGGAAGAGGCGCCGTTCGCCTATGTTGAGATGGGCGTTGCGTCGAAGAAGCTGGACGTACAGTGGCTCAAGAGAGTGCGCTTTAAGCAGCGCAGAGTCCTCGCCACCGGATGAGGACTGGTGTCTGTTGGGTGTGCGCCCGTTCCTTTCCAGCGGCCGATCCCCTGCGGTAAGCAACCGGAGCCGGGGAAGGGCTCCAGACACCGACGAGGCGGGCGAGACCCACGCGCCCCACCCACTTGGATACACTGAAAGAGCGACAGATCTCTATGTGGGACGACGCGTCGGAATACCGTGGGGCACGCGTGAGAGCGGAGACAAGGCAACACCAAGGTGCCCCCCCCCCCGCAGGGATGCTGGCTGCATCGGCATCGTGTGGGCGTACCGCTCCGTCCATGTCTGGCACCTCGCTGCCCCATCTGCGCATCGGTGGTGGGATGCCGTTCGAACCATCTGCCCAGCTAGCCACGGTGGTGAGTACGCGGTCCGGCTGCAAGGATGCACCTGCTGCGGACCCACCAGAGAGGAGGCCGCGGAGCTTCCCTTCCGTTTGCCCAGCCGTGTTGATCAAACACAAACCGAGCAGGGCAAAGGATTGCGCTCGGCATCACCGCACACAAGGAGAGCCCGACAAGGTGCAGGCAGCAGCTAATGTGCCTCTACACACCACTCTGGCGGAGGCGCCGGGCTGCCTGGAGGCAAACAACGTGCCGACAAGTCTTTCCAACGAGGTCCATTGCATAAGTACTAATCGCCTCACACGTGCCGCACAAGAGGAGAGATGTGGAGGGCCAAGCTGCTGAAGGGGCTACCGGGTGTGTGGTGGTGCTGATCGGCATCGTCCACACACACCTGGTGAAGAGCCCTCGGCACGCCGGGCGAAGGAGGCTGCTTGGCCGTCTCTTGATGATCTCTTCTGATCGTTGTTTGGAAACAGCCAGGCGTACTTGTTCCTGCTGGCGAGCAGCTCGCTCCCATGGGATCCCTAGAGCGAGTGGAGCAACCGCTGCTCTACATATGTGGCGGTGTGTGGGGTGTGAAGAACAGCAATAGAGAAATACTTAAAAAAGAAAAGAAAAAATAGAATGAGAGCAACAAGCCAGATGATCCTGTATGACGCACAGATGGAGATAGAGATGGATACAGAGGGCCCCGCGAAGGGGTGGGCCGTGTGAGCTCCGTGAGGGATGGGTGGAGGAGTGAGGTATGCGGCACAGCCGACAGCATAAACAACAGACCAGGAAAAAAACGTACAGCGATCATGAACACAATAATAATAATAATAATAATAATAATAATAACATTCCTAAAGGCAGAAAAAAATGATTGAAATCGTTCAAACGCCAAAAATAAAAAGCATCTCCTCGCCGCAGCCACAGAAAAAGAACCGGCACACCACAAAGGAGGAGAGGCAGTGGCGCAGCGCCTCCCCCGGCCACGCGGCCCGCCGTCGCGCAGACAGGCGCCAATGAACAAGGAGCCGCCCCCACGTACGCCCCGCCGAGGCCCGTACCATACGTGGCGCACGCCGGCTCCTGCCGGATGCTCCGCTGCCGCAGCTCCCGTCGCGCTGGTTGTATTATGCTGCCGCGGCGGCGGCCCCTTTTCTTTCTCAGCCGTCCTTCTATTATTTTTTGTGCGTGTGTTGGTGGTTTACTTATTCTCATTGATACCTTTGGTGAAGTCAAACCGCTTGAGATCCGCCTCAGGCAGTCGAGCCACATCCGAACGGTTGGCCTGCAAGGTGATTTGGATCTTCCCCGGGTGGTCGGTGAAGTACGGCACCGGCCGCTCGTGGAACACCACTTCCACAAAGGGGGCGAGATGACCCCAGTCTGCTGCCCAGGAAATCGGCTCATGCCCATTATTGTTCTTCCTCCCCCCAGTCCACGACGTCCTGCTGAGGGTGCTGCTCGATGCGATCCAGTAGGAGGCGCAGCAGCCGGCGGACCTCCTCCGGTGTCTTGTTGGCAGTGTAAGGCCATCCCCAGGTGACGTAGTGCAGCGGTGTGTCGCCATCCTTATCCCCCACGGTGAAGTCGATGGGGTGGGATGTCTGCAGCAGACACTCCACCACCTCCATGGGACCATTGAAGATAAAGTACGACAAGATGGGAACTGGGCCATTCCATCCTGGCACACTGGGGGCTGCGTGCATCACATCCGCACCGAGGAGAGCGAGCTCCCTGAGGCGCTGCAGCGTGGCGGCACTCGACTGCGGCTTCCACTCGAAGGACTTGAGGAGGGCTACGAGATCAGCGGTGGCTTGCTGCTGCTGCTGCTTCTCCCACACCTTGTAATACGCACACGCCCTCTTGTGCTCGTCGCTCAGACGCGCCCAGTCCTCCGCCTGCGGCACCACCTTCAGCTCCAGGGTGAAGTTGGGCCGGCAGTTGTAGTGCGGCACCCTCGCCGCAAGGAGCTCCGGCAGCAGGAGGGACAGGCGGCCCGCCGCGGCGGCGGCGCTCAAGAAGTCGAGCCGCTGCCCGTCGCGGCACGCCCCCTCCTGCGCCCAGTCCACCACCGTCCTCATACTGGGGTCGCGGTCCCGGGCCAGCATCGCCGCCAGCATGTCCGCTACTTTTGCGTCCTCGCCAGGGCACGCACTCGCCAGCACGTGCAGCGGGCTGCAGCCCAGCTCGTCCACGCTCGTCAGGTCCACCACGCGAGGGTGCGCCATCACCGCCTCCACCGCCTCCAAATGCCCGAGGGCGATCAGCGCGTGCAGCGCCGGACGGCGGCACGGCGCAGCGGTCGCAGCGCGGAAGGGCCGAGGCAGCTGGTAGCGATACAGGTCCGCCCGCGGTCCAGCAGGGCGTTCACCTCGGCCACGCTCACCGCATTGCCGTTGCGGCACACCGTCCACGCCAGCTCCTCGTTCAGGGTCGTTGCGTGCTGCCCTTCCATCGTCTTCTTCGCCTCCAACAGGAGCTTCTTCATGTCCTCCTGCGCCTGCCGGACCTGCGACTGCGAGTTCTTGATATCGGCCAGCTCGCCTTCCATCGTCTGCTGCGCCTGCTGGACCTGCCCCATCTGCTCCGCCGCCCTGTCCTGCGCCTGCCTGACCTGCGACTGCGAGTTCTTGATATCGGCCAGCTCGCCTTCCATCGTCTGCTGCGCCTGCTGGACCTGCCCCATCTGCTCCGCCGCCCTGTCCTGCGCCTGCCGGACCTGCGACTGCGAGTTCTTGATATCGGCCAGCTCGCCTTCCATCGTCTCCTGCGCCTGCCGGACCTGCGACTGCGAGTTCTTGATATCGGCCAGCTCGCCTTCCATCGTCTTCTGCGCCTGCTGGACCTGCCCCATCTGCTCCGCCGCCCTGTCCTGCGCCCGCTGGACCTGCGACTGCGAGTTCTTGATATCGGCCAGCTCGCCTTCCATCGTCTGCTGGACCTGCCCCATCTGCTCCGCCGCCCTGTCCTGCGCCAGCCGCACATCCCGCAGCTCCTCGCTCAGGCTCTGCACCATCCCCACCAGCCGCAGCAGCACGGCGTCGCTGCCGGCACTATTCGGGTCGGCGTGGGCGTGGGCGGTGGTAGCACGGGAGCTCATTACGAGTAGAGTAACGAAAGAAAGAAAAAAGAACTAAAAAGACTGTTGGTGCGAAACGTCTACCCCCCGACACCGTTCAGCACACAGCCATGCGAGCCAATGAGAGAAGGAGGAGGCAGGAGCGCACGCCATGCAGCAATGTAAACCATAGAAATGGTGGTGCGATGCAAAGGTGCATTTGACGGCCAGCGGCGACAGCACATAAATAGGAGGCCGCAAACCTCTTGTTCTTTTTTGAAATGGAGCGTGTTGTTCACCTTACCGGCACCCTTCAGCCCACACACACACACACACTCTCCCCCCCTTCATTCATAAGGCATTTCTGCACGCCCGTTTGAGGGATTAAACGTTTTTGATTGTATCGTTTGAAAAATGGAAAGCAAGTATGGTGCCCGGGGGGACGCCTCGAAGCCAAATCCGAGGAGCGGAAGAGGCGCCGTTCGCCTATGTTGAGATGGGCTTTGCGTCGAAGAAGCTGGACGTACAGCGGCTCAAGAGAGCACGCTTCAAGCAGCGCAGAGTCCTCGCCACCGGATGAGGACTGGTGTCTGTTGGGTGTGCGCCCGTTCCTTTCCAGCGGCCGATCCCCTGCGGTAAGCAACCGGAGCCGGGCGAGGGCTCCAGACACCGACGAGGCGGGCGAGAGCCACGCGCCCCACCCACTTGGATACACTGAAAGAGCGACAGATCTCTATGTGGGACGACGCGTCGTAATCCCGTGGGGCAGGCGTGAGAGCGGAGACAAGGCAACACCAAGGTGCCCCCCCCCGCAGGGATGCTGGCTGCAACGTGTGGGCGTACCGCTCCGTCCATGTCTGGCACCTCGCTGCCCCATCTGCGCATCGGTGGTGGGATGCCGTTCGAACCATCTGCCCAGCTAGCCACGGTGGTGAGTACGCGGTCCGGCTGCAAGGATGCACCTGCTGCGGACTCACCAGAGAGGAGGCTGCGGAGCTTCCTCTCTGGTGACCCAGCCGTGTTGATCAAACACAAACCGAGCAGGGCAAAGGATTGCGCTCGGCATCACCGCACACAAGGAGAGCCCGACACGGTGGCAGGCAGCAGCTAATGTGCCTCTACACACCACTCTGGCGGAGGCGCCGGGCTGCCTGGAGGCAAACAACGTGCCGACAAGTCTTTCCAACGAGGTCCATTGCATAAGTACTAATCGCCTCACACGTGCCGCACAAGAGGAGAGATGTGGAGGGCCAAGCTGCTGAAGGGGCTACCGGGTGTGTGGTGGTGCTGATCGGCATCATCCACACACACCTGGTGAAGAGCCCTCGGCACGCCGGGCGAAGGGGCTGCTCGGCCGCTCCATGATGATCTCTTCTGCTCGTTGTTTGGAAACAGCCAGGCGTACTTGTTCCTGCTGGCGAGCGGCACGCTCCCATGGGATCCCTAGAGCGAGTGGAGCAACCGCTGCTCTACATACGTGGCGGTGTGTGGGGTGTGAAGAACAGCAATAGAGAAATACTTAAAAAGAAAAGAAAAAATAGAATGAGAGCAACAAGCCAGATGATCCTGTATGACGCACAGATGGAGATAGAGATGGATACAGAGGGCCCCGCGAAGGGGTGGGCCGTGTGAGCTCCGTGAGGGATGGGTGGAGGAGTGAGGTATGCGGCACAGCCGACAGCATAAACAACAGACCAGGAAAAAAACGTACAGCGATCATGAACACAATAATAATAATAATAATAATAATAATAATAACATTCCTAAAGGCAGAAAAAACTAGACTAGGGTCCCCTGGACTAGGGAGGCAGGCCCCTCCTTAGGGGCCATACCATTCTACAGATACTCACAGATACTGATGATACAGTATCTTCCCGGATCACGAGGGTCCCAGGGACCTACCGGATGAGAGCAGCTCTCCGGAGAGAGAACAGGGAGTCAGCGCTGACATCGGCGAGGAGGGGCGCGATTCATCACCTGGCGGCGAAGGGAGTGCCGACAGCGGAACTGATGAGACTTACCGGGCACAAGCGGCTCGAGACCCTGGAGATATACTTGGCTTTTGGCCGCCATCAAACCCGGGAGGCCGCAATGGCGCAGGACAGCGCCGCCCTCCTCCACCACCCCGAGCCGAATCCATAGGCTCGAAGGCTCCGTCAACCAAGGAGTTGGGGATTAACGAAGTATCGTTGTATATGGAGATACAACGCATGCAGGGCGTCGTTAATCCCCACGGTATCCACGTACCACTACATTGGCGTCTTCACCTGAAGAACAACACGCCGCTCGATGCCGAAGCTGTCTTTGCCCTCCCCACGGCGAAGGAGAGCACTGTCGAGTACCTCCGTGAAGCATGGCGATTCATGCAGCCTGAACGTTACGAGGGGCTTATGACAAGTCGCGATCTAAAGGCCACACAGCTGTCTCAGGCGGAGATCGATGAGGCCATCCGGATGGGGAAGTTTGAGGAGTGCTCCTTACCCATAGATACGGGTACGAGAAGACTTCTATATGGCTGGCACGGCGTGAATGTGTTCACAGTACCTGAGTTGAAAGGCAGAAGGAGGCTGATCACAGAGCCGCTCCTCAATGCGTGCATCAACCGCCAGACGTTACCAGAGCTGCGTTATCCGACGCGTTTGGGCCGTCGACAGGCGCTGAGACATGCACGGTACATGCTTCAAATCGACTTTGAGGCGTACTACGACGCTATACCTTTGCCAGAAGGACTGAGAAACAAATTTGTTTTTCGGAAGGGAAGCCGCTATTTCCGGCTGCGGACCCTTCCAACAGGAGGATGCTGGAGCGTTGCCGTAGGGCACGCAGTGACGTGGACGATCGTCGACATCGATACACCGTGTACCATTTTCACTATGATCGACAACATGCTCATCGCGGCGGAAGAGGGCCAGGAGCAGGAGTTTATCATGGCAGTGAGGCAGATAGTGGAAAGGATACGACAGGCAAACCTGATGACGTCGCCTGCCAGGGAGTCTTTGGAGGTCGCCACAGATGAGCAAATACTAGAGATGGCAAGAGAGCCCAACACGTTTTTAGGCGAGGAGTACATGTGGTCAGGAACAGAGAGAGTCATTCGGAATTCCGTGAAGACCATCGCCAAATTGAACCTGGCCCTAGCGGCTACGGATTTTACGTGCAGGTCTTTTGTTTCACTAGTGTCGCTCATACTTTACGCGCTGCATACCACCAGGTTAAACCCTGCGGGTGCCTTTTCGCTGCTCCGAGCGTATCGCGGTGTTTACCGCACAGTGAACGAGGGACGAAAGTGGGATGATCCACTGCTCTACATGGACAAGTTGGCTCATGAAAAGATGCTTGCCCTAGGACAAGAACTCTGCCGAAACCAATGGTGGCAGATAGCTGACGTCATGACCGTGACGTACGACGATGCGCAGTACGACTATATTGCGGTATCTGACGCATCTTACGGCGGTTGGGGGGCTTACGTCTACAATCGTTCAAAAGGCACCACCACCGGGTACCAGCAGAGATGGGAACACAAGACCTTCTTTGATGAGGGCAGTTACATTCCCAGCGAATCCCAGTCCGAAGGTTTCTTCCACGCGCAGCACTCCGCCCACGCGGAGCCAAGAGCTGCTGAACTGGTCCTGCGACAGCTTGTTCAAGACGGCATCGCAGATGGATCAAATGTCGCGTTCATGACCGACCACGACGCCATCCACCGCGCGCAGCGGCGAGTCAACGGATTCGGTGGCATTGGCAGAGGATACACGCTCAACAAGCTGTTTGAGTACGTGTACGACCTGTGGTTTCACCGCGATATACAGGTCACCTTCTTTTGGCTTCAAGGAATAAAAGAGAAGCAACGGGCAGACGAAGCAAAAACTGCATTCCATGAAACCAAGAAAACAAGCAATCTGATACGATGGCGAGAAAGCCCATCGATAACAAAACAGGTACTGTGACCTTAGATTACATTTTTTTGTATTAATTTTAAATTCGACGGCAGGAACCTCACCACCGTAGCCACATACCGCCGTGGCTAAAAAACCTTCCGTCTACTTAAAAGTTAGGGGATACAGGAATAATACATATAACACTGAAGACAGAAAAAACAGCACGGAATCGCTCTCTTCGCGAAGGGGAGTTTGTTGTCCAAAACCACCAAACTTGGAAAACATTCATATTTTCCAAGGATCCGGGTCGTGGTGGGTAAAACTGGGGGTGGGTGGGTCGGAAAAATCAAAAATTTGCAGCAAAGTGGATCGAAGTAAACGATGCCTTGCTGTGCTGTCCATCAGAAACAAATAAAGAGTTGAAAGGGTCAAGTACAGTTCCGTTATCGAGGGGTCGTATCGAGATTTTATGGATGACCTTCCGTTGTTCTCCATGTCACCAATATTGTTATCTATCAATCCATTTCGTTTTTCTTCTACCCGTTCTTATCTTCATTCCTCCCGCAAGCTCCCAGAATAAAAGAGAAGCAACGGGCAGA
Source organism: Vickermania ingenoplastis (assembly GCA_010157825.1). NCBI lineage: Eukaryota > Euglenozoa > Kinetoplastea > Trypanosomatida > Trypanosomatidae > Vickermania > Vickermania ingenoplastis. Next base: position 71,437 of record VFSE01000090.1, on the reverse strand, counting down.
CGAAGCAAAAACTGCATTCCATGAAACCAAGAAAACAAGCAATCTGATACGATGGCGAGAAAGCCCATCGATAACAAAACAGGTACTGTGACCTTAGATTACATTTTTTTGTATTAATTTTAAATTCGACGGCAGGAACCTCACCACCGTAGCCACATACCGCCGTGGCTAAAAAACCTTCCGTCTACTTAAAAGTTAGGGGATACAGGAATAATACATATAACACTGAAGACAGAAAAAACAGCACGGAATCGCTCTCTTCGCGAAGGGGGAGTTTGCTGTCCAAAACCACCCAAACTTGGAAAACATTCATATTTTCCAAGGATCCGGGTCTCCACCTCGCCATTGCTCCCACTTCGCCAAATCAGTGAGAGGTATCAGCTTGCCGCGGGATGGAAGGTCGGCGGCATTGTGTTCAGATTCTATATATTTAAAGCGAGCAACGATGCCTCGAGATGACAAAAAATTATGGACGCGTCTCAGATTTTCGGAAATACCTGCACACTTTGAGGATCCTTTCTTCGCGCTACAATAAACGGCAGTGTTGTCACAACAGATAAGAAGAGTCTTTGGTAATCTGTCCCTGAAAGCGTACAAACCATACAACATCGCACGGGCTTCTTTTTGGGATATGTGTATGTCGTCGAACCACTGGAGAACAGCATTCTTCTTCTTATAGAACCATGCTTTGCCAGCCAAGAAGACCGAGCCATCTTCGTGAAATAAAACTGCCCCCAGCCCCGCTTAGATGCGTCCGTAACCAATGTTGTGGGGAAGGAGCTGGGGGAAACCGTGATCTTCCTAGGTGTGTTAGTAGTCAAAAGACGAAACAACGAATCGCCAATCAAACGAATATCCTTCGGAACGAAGGCCTTGTCGGAGGTGACGCAACACCCTCTGTTTAATTGACTCAATAGTGTTCTAACAAATTTAAAAAATAAATAAAAATCATATAAATAAATTCCTAAAATAGTTGCGGCAAACAAGGTTCTCGAGGCAAACACCTCGAGATCGGATACGCGCATGTCGTCCCAGGGAGGGGTCTCGTTGAGATGCCGTAAAGCCTTATCGCCTATACAAACTGTTTGGTTGCCATGATCAAAGAAAACGCCGATGAATGTGTACTTCTCACACCATTGCTCGGCCTCGCCGAAGGTCACATTTGCCGAAAAGGCCAATTCCTCCAGTTGATGGCACCAGTGCTTCACGTGCTCCGAGTCCCCACATATTCGAATATTGTCGATCCACACATCGATATGGAGGGAAGTCGATGCCTGGAAATCAGGCGATACCACCGACCGCACGCCCGCTAGAGCAGAACAAAGCAACTGCATCAACTCCGGACTAATCCGGTACCCCATGGGTAACCGTAGCAACTCATATGTATTTCCGTCCTCACCCAGCATCCGAAATGCTGCCCGCGCGGCGGGATGGAGGGCGATCTGATAAAAAGAAGCCTTTAGATCGTACAGAGCAGCCCCCGGGGTGGTGACTGATTGAAGATACTGCGAGACATGCCGGAGCGGCACATCGGGAACGTAATCCTCACCCTCATTCTTTGACTTCGGCCATGCGATGAATCGCCGACGCTTCCCAGAGGATTTGTCTTCGACAACACTAAAAGGGTTCACCCAAGCTCGTGGGAGTATCGTCTGCCACGCGAATAATCCCACACCCTAATAGATCCTCAGCGTCTTCCTTCCGTAACTTACGTGCACATGGCGCACCAGCTTCTGCTGGCCCCTCAAAAGTCATCGCCCACAAGTGATCAAATCGTTGTTTTGCAACATCATTCATGCGCTCACGTAGCAAAGAAAAATTCATTGGAGCGACGTCTAACTTCTGCAAAGGCAGACCAAAATCACTTTCTGTACACGCTGTACGACTATTCACCGCGCGTCTCGTAAACGTGTGGCCGGCGAAAGGAACACGCCGCACCGTAGGATACCAAAAAACATTATCATCTATGATGTCGTGATCATGACTCCGAGCAACTCCACGATCACATCCGACCTCGTTACGTACACCGAATACTCCCGCAGGTATCGAATCGACGTTGGTGGTATTGCCATAATGTCTGAGTGTTTTCCTAACTGAACCACCGTTCGGGGGTCGAGCTCGTGTTCTGCGCAAAGAACGGCGGCCGCCTGCATAGCGCCGCGCTTGATGCTGTGAGCGGTGTATAACTGAGGGTTCCGAGCGAGTTGATGCGAGGTCCGAGACGAGCCATAAGGCTCCGGAGATGAGTCCCAGTCATGTTGGTTAATAGACTGCCCTCTCCACGAGATCTCATTAACTGCCTGAGGCGATTCGAAAACCTCTCCGAGAACATCACGAACTGGAACGACCGGTACGGCTTTTCCTTCGACGTCTTGGGTAGCGTCCCCCAGTCCAGAATCAAGACCTTGCCGTCCAGCGAGGTGAAACACTTCGTCGTCAACGCAGAGACTTCGGCCCACCGGCTGGCGGTCATCCACGCCAGGCGCAATACGATTCTCGTTTGCCAGTCGGGCGCCAGAGCAATTAAGCGAATCATGTCTGTCGGGGTGATTCCCACCGCCTGATGGATAGGATCTGAAGCACTCAACCGTTGGAGGCCCCGCAACACCGTCAGGTAGCGAGGTTCGCAGCCGGTCATAAGAGATATCAGAGTTTTCATGTACTGTACCGCTGACCGGTTGGACACCTTGGACTTCTTCCAAATGATGAACTGCGTCATCGAGTCGTGCGTGACCGCAAGGTGGTTGTCGTGACAAAAGTGGAGATAACTCTTGAGGATGGACCGCCGTTGGACCCATGTGCTCGGGGCATACCGAAACTCCATGACTTTCATTATCTCCTGCTCGAGGGCCTCGAAGTTCAATGTAGTCGTCTTCCGATCGGAAAAAAGCGGCTTCTCTGCCCTCGTCGCAGATGTCGGATCGTACTGCACCAAATTGAGGCCGCCGGGAACCAGGGAAATGTGGGAAGGTGGAGATCGGTGAACCAAGAGGCATCCATCTGGAACAGTCATTCTCTTGTCGAATCTTTCTTCACAGCGCCTTTTTTTGAGTACCGCTCGGAAAACTTCTCCGTACACTGATTCTGGTAATGCCCTGCTCTTCCGCAACGATGGCAGGTACCTCTTGTAGTCTTCTTTTTGTGCTCCTTTATGAAATCCGCCGTCTTGGCACGGAAAGTTGTGGGATTGGCAAAAACATCGTGATTGATGAGATACTCGATGTATTCACTAAGGGAACCGGAGCATTCCCGCAATGCTCTATTTCCCAAATAAAACACCTTTGCCGCCTTTTTCTGAAGCTCCAGAACAAATTGGGGTAAGCCAAGTTCTATCCAATTGCACGACGCCGCCGTCTCGACCAGATTGAAGAGTGAGTCGAACTCGTTGGTCAGCCCTGGGCTGTCCGCCCCGATGTTCAGCGGGTTCAAACCCTTCTGAAGTGTAACAAGCTTCTCAAAACGATTGAGGGGCTCCAATTGCGTCTTCCAAGCTGCAATATCCACAACGGGAAACGTACCCGAAGGGCAAAAAAACGAAGTGCCCGCAGTCTTTACTGGGGAAATGCCGTCAGCAACAGGGGGAGAGACGGTGGTGGGCGCCACGGAAGTCTCTGCCACAATCGGGGCCGCCACGGTGGCCGTCGTTCTACGCATATATTGCTGAATTTCCCGAAGCACGTCCTCCATTGCAGTGACACGAGATTCCAAATCAGACTCAGAGCGCGGAGTAGCTGCAGGTGTAGTGGAGGTATGCTGCATCATTCGGGCAACCTCTAAAACGGAGTCCGTCTCATCTTCATCCGGATCTTCCTCCTGAAAGGGGTCCAGTGGAGCAACTGGAGAGTCGGACATCCGTGAAACAAGCTTGGCGTGCATCTGGCGGTCCTCCAACTGCACAGAGCGGATCTCATCCGAAAAACAATTATTCCACTCCACAGGAGCAGGGCGGAAGCAAAAGCAAGTTTGGTAAAAACCTAGCGACTTCAAGACTTCGCGGTGCGTCCCCGCCCAACATCACCAACGGGCAGCGCTCGTCTAAAGGCAGGACGGAACGTAAGGCCAATCCTACGTTCGCCCACCGATCCTTACAACCATCAATGACGATTGGAGCACCAGCGCCAATTTTGTCCGACACAGGAGCTCTAGAGCTAGCGGAACGCGGTCGTTTACCCTTGCAAGGCATCGTGTCGAGATCCAATCTACAGCTAACAAGAAGCTAATAGCTAAAAAATCAAAAATTTGCAGCAAAGTGGATCGAAGTAAACGATGCCTTGCTGTGCTGTCCATCAGAAACAAATAAAGAGTTGAAAGGGTCAAGTACAGTTCCGTTATCGAGGGGTCGTATCGAGATTTTATGGATGACCTTCCGTTGTTCTCCATGTCACCAATATTGTTATCTATCAATCCATTTCGTTTTTCTTCTACCCGTTCTTATCTTCATTCCTCCCGCAAGCTCCCAGAAAAGTCAACCCCGCTGACACCGTGTCAAGAATCTTTGGGGGTCCTTCCGACTTCTTCGGTGTGTACGCCTTCCCGGCCCCCCACACCCAGATCCCGCTACTGCGATCCACCTGCTGCAACGTATGCGAGGATCTACTCAAAGCCGAAAGCAAGAAAAGGGACAATTAGCTATGGGGCTTCTCAGACCACAGAAAGAACTCTGTAGACTATTGCCGTCCTTCAGACGAGAACCGGTTGTGTTTGCTTCACCCTTGGGGACGCAGCGCATCATAACCGCCACTTCTCTTCTCTTTTCCCTACTCTTTCCTTTCCAACAGCTCAAGGCAATAGGATACAGACTAATGCGGGTCAGCCGAGCTGCCGAGGATTTGGGGCGCGCGAGCAGCCGCATTCGTCTTCTCTCCTTGACACACTATAGATTGAAGTGGCATTTGCCTACTGTTTGGGCTTGGAGAGTACAGGAATGCCACAGAGAAAAATGTCTAACGAGATGGTTTTGAGCCTATGTGAAGTTCTTGGTTTGACCAAGGTAACCATACATTGTCTTACATGATACGCATCAAGTCCTTCACTCCTCTCTTTCTAACTGTATCTTGATCACATAGCTGCAAGCCATCGAGACCTGCCAACTTCAAAAAAAAAGAGGAAATAAAACGTTACAAATTATGGCAGTACAAATATTAACTTCAAATGACTAGCACATCTATGAATGATCAGAATGAGGGGGAAGGTGCGATGCGCGTACTAGTGTTTGAGCTTTGCTCCTCGACGTTAAACACAACCTAATTTCATTTGTGTTTTCTTTTGGTTTAACTTGAATTTTTTTTTATAACTATCAAGCGCACTCTTCTTTTTCGGATATACAATCATCATATATTTTATCATTATTAACTTTATTCATTTATGTTTTTGCTTTTCTGTTTTACAAAAGGCTACCCAACAGTTCAGTCCAAAGCTGTTTTAGCCAACCATATGATCACTTAAGTGTTGCTCAACGCCTCGGTTCATGTCCAGTCCGAGTATTGTTCACAGAGCACGCGTACCATGTATTTCCCCTTTTTTGTTTATTTTTCTCATAAAAGGAGTTTACTGGGTTTTCCTCCAACTGCAAAACCCCATAAAACAGTTACTTGACTTGTTGCCCCGTGTGGGGGCTTCTCAGACCACAGAAAGAACTCTGTAGACTATTGCCGTCCTTCAGACGAGAACCGGTTGTGTTTGCTTCACCCTTGGGGACGCAGCGCATCATAACCGCCACTTCTCTTCTCTTTCCCTACTCTTTCCTTTCCAACAGCTCAAGGCAATAGGATACAGACTAATGCGGGTCAGCCGAGCTGCCGGGGACTTGGGGCACGCGAGCAGCCGCATTCGTCTTCTCTCCTTGACACACTATAGATTGAAGTGGCTTGTCCCTTCCTACTTCCTAGGTCCTCGAGATATTGGCAGGAATCCCGTGGGGCACGCGCGAGAGCGGAGACAAGGCAACGCAAGGTGCCCCCCACCATCCCGCAGGGATGCTGGCTGCATCGACTCGCAGGTCTTTACTTTGCAGGGCTAATAAAGTTCAGTATCTGCACTTCTTTGCTTTTTGCTTCTTGGAAGAGAAAATAAAACCTTAGCGACGGTTAAGGTACAGGTTAGCCATACAGTATACAGGAAAATGAAACGAACAAGATACAAGAGAGGCAAAGCAACACAACGTATCAGGAGCATCACGTATCATCATAGAGATAGGATAGGGAGGGTGGCGAAATGCCACTCCTTGGCTCAGCTCCTATTCATTCGTCTTTCGCCTCTCCCATTTTTCGTCTCCATGCCGCACGCAGGATCTGCATCTAATTATGTTTTGTGTTGATGATAACATCCGTTCCATCACGAAATACTGGAAGCTTGCGAGACGAATAAAAATAAGAACGAACAGAAGAAATAATGAAATGATAATGATAAAAAACAATATGGGTAACTATAGCGGGCACGCTAGAGTTATCCATACAATCTGTCACGATGATACTCCATGGAACAAAGCTATGTGCGTGAGACAAATGTTTATTTTTCCGGATTCTTCTTTCTGATTGACAGCACAGCAAGGCATCGTCTTCTTCGATACTTTTGCTGCTAAGCCTTTTGCTTTTGGGAGCAATGGCGAAGTGGATCCCGGATCCTTGGAAAAAATGAATGTTTTCCAAGTTTGGGTGGTTTGGCCAGCAAACCCACCCCTTCGCGAAGATAGCGAAGCCGTGCTGTTTTCTTGTTGTCAGTTTTGATGTTTATTATTTGCCTGTACTTTCTTTTATTATTTTATACAAATTGCTTCGTGCGGAAGGTTTTTTAGCCATCGCGGTATACCTAGGTGTGCTTAGCGTTGGTGAGGTTCCTGCCAAAGGTTGCAATAATCAACAAACAAATATCCGATAGAGTCGAACGCTTTACTTTGTTGCCGATGGATATATTCTCGCCATCGTATCTGATTACCTTGTTTTTACGTGTCATGAAAATGCAATTGTTTGCTTCGTCTCCTTCGTTGTTTCCTTTTTTATTCCACTCCCTATTTATTTGTTCTATTTCCTGGCGAGGAGCACATCAACTTCCACCTCGACAACACCCAGCGCAGGTTCAACTCGCCAACTCCCGGAAGCCTGCGTAGTTCCGTTGTGTCTTCCGTCCTCTTTCCTAGTTCTTTTCGGTCTCTTCATGCTGTGCGACGGCTGCATCACGGGATAGAGCTTCGCACTTGTAACCCCCTATGGTCCGTTTGTCGGCGTGCAGCTCCAGTGCCACGCCCCACACCTCCCGAGACTTTTCAAATAGATAGGGGGAGGCATAGTTTCTTTCCATGATCTGTTCAAATCCCTTTTCAGCCGTCTTTTTACCGACCTTCAACTCGATAATATACACATGCTTCGGGGTGGTAACAACTATATCAGCACGGCCCTTAGCCACAACCACCTCTTGTGCTACTGTGCACCCTTTGTGTGTGCCAGCCACTAGTAGCACCGCCACGAGTATCGTCTGATACGTATACTCCAGCCTCCATATGCTCTCCTGACATTCATTTTTCATTGCTTCCTCGTCGGTGTATGACGCAATTTTCCCTAAGTCCTCTGCGCTTTTCTGCCCCGGGTAGATAGCCGCAAACAATCCCTTCAATAGATCGATGAACTTTTTCCAGTCTCCATCGATTAATGCATCAAACATGGGGTGTGTGTACGTATCTCGAACGTTGCCTACACTTTTCATCGTCTTCAACATCATCGGTATCACATAGTTTGCGACGGCGTGCCGTACTTCCTTGTTGGGGCAGCCAACTTTCCACTCTCGTGAGTCCTTATTCGTGGCGGCGAGCTTCTCTTTCAGCGTCAGGTATCCCATCTCGCACCCATTCAGGGTGAACGTTCCTGGCCCGAGACAGACTGAAATAAGATCATCCTCCCTCACAGTCACCGACTCCGACAGCCACTCCGCTAGAGCGAGTACAGGATCGAAGCCTTCCGTTTCATTTTTCTTTAATCTCTCCAGAAGTACGTCGCTCACGTTCCCTGTACCAATCCAATCGCACCCAATACGCTTGTTGTAAAGTGTCTGTAGAATACTCCAGGGTTGTAAACGAGTTCTTCTCCCACAAAGGAGAAACGGTATCCGTTGAAGTTGTCTTTCAGCTCTTCCATCGTGATGTCCTCGGGAGTGTCCGGGAACAGCTCAAGCATCTGCCGAACCTCCAGGTCTGTGAACCCGCAGCAGGTGGCGCTCCATTCATCAAAGCTCGCATTTTTCACGTTGTTGCCGCCGCTAAACAAACCCACGCTGGAGAACTTCATGATGCCCGTGACAAACAGCACCTTTAGGTGGGGAGCCGCCGCCTTGATATTTGCGAAGAAGTCGTGATAAAGCCCTTTCATCTTTTTTCATGTCCCCCTTTCTGCAGTGATTCAATGGATAGTCGTACTCGTCGATCAAGACTACGGTTTGCTGCCCCCGTGCATAGCCACGCCATGTCGATGGCACCCTTCAAGGTAACACCGGCACCATTTCCTGCGGCGTTCGTATACCGCTTCAGGAATGCACTGATAGCTTCTGATATGACTCTAAGGACGGCACGGGATGATATCACTGTTTCGACCTGCGGCCCCGGTGGGGCTTTGCCACGCTCTGGGGAGGCGAAGCTGCGTTCCACAAAGCTCAACGAAAGCACGCAGTACGAGCTCCAGACTTTCTCGTGCCTCGAAATAGCGAGGCCCTTGAACAGGTCCTTGCGCCCCTCGCAGAAGCACTGCAGCGTGGAGCACAGCAGCGACTTGCCGAAGCGACGCGGACGGCCCAGGAAAGAGAAGTTGCTCCTCGCGCGCGTCTCCGAACTCCCAATAAATCCCAGGATCGCCTCCGTTTTGTCCACATAGAAAGCACCGCTCCGCCGAATCGTCTTAAAATCTGCGCAGTCTAACGCGATAGAGGGAGGAGAGGACGCACGCTGGATCCAGAACTCGTCGGAACCGCCCAGCATCTGCAGTACGTCGCTGGGGCGGTACACCGTCTCGAAGCCTTTTCCCCAGGTGAACACGTATGCCTTGTAGTGCTGCTCCAACTCCGACATCAGCGCCTCCGTTGTCACCCCATGCCTCGCCGCCGTCGCCTCTAGGTGGGCGGCAAACGTCTCCCGGATCTCCTCGATGCTGAACCCGCACACGTCGCTCCACTCGGGTCTGGTGCTGACATCATTCGGTGGGGCGCATATGTGTAAATGGTTTCTCAGGTGATCCAAGGAGAGCGTGCCCGTCGCCAGCAGGAAATACACCTGGCTGTTCTGGAACAAGGAGTAGAAGAAGCTGTCATACAGCTCTCGAACAGCCCTTTCGTCCGGCGTGCCAAGGCTCTTCACTAGCGGTGTGTGGAAGTTGTCGATGAGCACCACCACACCTGGGAAGCTTGGCGTGCCGCCTTGATGTGCATCCATAGCGGTCTTGCTTTCCTCGAAGGCACGCTCGATAATTTTCTTCAGTCGGACCCTCATAGAACCAGACTCTGGAACTACCTGAATCTTGTAACGCGCCTCGTGGGTTATCAGCCAATCTGTCACGTTTTGCTCCAGCTTCACAATAGAAGATCCCATCTCTTCCATGTTGAGGTGCAGCACGGGTCGCTGCGCCACAGCCCGACTCGCCATGGCCTCGCCCACCGCCAGGCCCTCGAACAGGTCCGCCCGCCCCTCGAAGTAGTACTTCAAGGTGGAGAGGAGGACGGACTTCCCAAACCCATCCGGCCGGCTCAGGTACATTCGCTGTCGACGCTGCGCCAGCTTGGATATAGTGGATGTCTTGTCCACATAGGCAGCGCCGACATCCCGCAGCTCAGCAAAGTCAACGATACCTTCCAGCAGCGGGGGTACTGGGAGGGGAGCGGCGCCTTGTGGTGGTGGGATGTGCGCTGACAGCAGGCAGTGGGAGGTGGACATGGCGCGGCGGCAGAGGAGAGGTGCCGTCGTGTCCGCGTACGGGCTGCGGCGGTCCAGCACAGCCCTCGCGGTGGCAGCGATGGCGGCCGCTCGGCGTGGCTGCTGCTGCAGCGTGAGGCGGGGAAGGGCGCAGCGGCGGAGCATTAGGTAACTTGGAGGATAGAATATGAAATGGCAATAAAAAACTTTGGCAACAAAAGGCAAAAGAGGCGAGCCAAAGTGGGAGCACGACGGAATACAAGGCACCTTCCGTGTCAGCAGCAAGACAAAAAGAATTCACCATCACAACTATCATCACAATGTATTGAATTATCGAACGAATTTTTTGTTGTTTTTTTTATGGATCGTGTGCTATGTCTATGCGCACGTTACCATGGGGCCTAGACAACACACGTACGGGGAAGAGTCCTTAGGGGACTAGGGTCCCCTGGACTAGGGAGGCAGGCCCCTCCTTAGGGGCCATACCATTCTACAGATACTCACAGATACTGATGATACAGTATCTTCCCGGATCACGAGGGTCCCAGGGACCTACCGGATGAGAGCAGCTCTCCGGAGAGAGAACAGGGAGTCAGCGCTGACATCGGCGAGGAGGGGCGCGATTCATCACCTGGCGGCGAAGGGAGTGCCGACAGCGGAACTGATGAGACTTACCGGGCACAAGCGGCTCGAGACCCTGGAGATATACTTGGCTTTTGGCCGCCATCAAACCCGGGAGGCCGCAATGGCGCAGGACAGCGCCGCCCTCCTCCACCACCCCGAGCCGAATCCATAGGCTCGAAGGCTCCGTCAACCAAGGAGTTGGGGATTAACGAAGTATCGTTGTATATGGAGATACAACGCATGCAGGGCGTCGTCAATCCCCACGGTATCCACGTACCACTACATTGGCGTCTTCACCTGAAGAACAACACGCCGCTCGATGCCGAAGCTGTCTTTGCCCTCCCCACGGCGAAGGAGAGCACTGTCGAGTACCTCCGTGAAGCATGGCGATTCATGCAGCCTGAACGTTACGAGGGGCTTATGACAAGTCGCGATCTAAAGGCCACACAGCTGTCTCAGGCGGAGATCGATGAGGCCATCCGGATGGGGAAGTTTGAGGAGTGCTCCTTACCCATAGATACGGGTACGAGAAGACTTCTATATGGCTGGCACGGCGTGAATGTGTTCACAGTACCTGAGTTGAAAGGCAGAAGGAGGCTGATCACAGAGCCGCTCCTCAATGCGTGCATCAACCGCCAGACGTTACCAGAGCTGCGTTATCCGACGCGTTTGGGCCGTCGACAGGCGCTGAGACATGCACGGTACATGCTTCAAATCGACTTTGAGGCGTACTACGACGCTATACCTTTGCCAGAAGGACTGAGAAACAAATTTGTTTTTCGGAAGGGAAGCCGCTATTTCCGGCTGCGGACCCTTCCAACAGGAGGATGCTGGAGCGTTGCCGTAGGGCACGCAGTGACGTGGACGATCGTCGACATCGATACACCGTGTACCATTTTCACTATGATCGACAACATGCTCATCGCGGCGGAAGAGGGCCAGGAGCAGGAGTTTATCATGGCAGTGAGGCAGATAGTGGAAAGGATACGACAGGCAAACCTGATGACGTCGCCTGCCAGGGAGTCTTTGGAGGTCGCCACAGATGAGCAAATACTAGAGATGGCAAGAGAGCCCAACACGTTTTTAGGCGAGGAGTACATGTGGTCAGGAACAGAGAGAGTCATTCGGAATTCCGTGAAGACCATCGCCAAATTGAACCTGGCCCTAGCGGCTACGGATTTTACGTGCAGGTCTTTTGTTTCACTAGTGTCGCTCATACTTTACGCGCTGCATACCACCAGGTTAAACCCTGCGGGTGCCTTTTCGCTGCTCCGAGCGTATCGCGGTGTTTACCGCACAGTGAACGAGGGACGAAAGTGGGATGATCCACTGCTCTACATGGACAAGTTGGCTCATGAAAAGATGCTTGCCCTAGGACAAGAACTCTGCCGAAACCAATGGTGGCAGATAGCTGACGTCATGACCGTGACGTACGACGATGCGCAGTACGACTATATTGCGGTATCTGACGCATCTTACGGCGGTTGGGGGGCTTACGTCTACAATCGTTCAAAAGGCACCACCACCGGGTACCAGCAGAGATGGGAACACAAGACCTTCTTTGATGAGGGCAGTTACATTCCCAGCGAATCCCAGTCCGAAGGTTTCTTCCACGCGCAGCACTCCGCCCACGCGGAGCCAAGAGCTGCTGAACTGGTCCTGCGACAGCTTGTTCAAGACGGCATCGCAGATGGATCAAATGTCGCGTTCATGACCGACCACGACGCCATCCACCGCGCGCAGCGGCGAGTCAACGGATTCGGTGGCATTGGCAGAGGATACACGCTCAACAAGCTGTTTGAGTACGTGTACGACCTGTGGTTTCACCGCGATATACAGGTCACCTTCTTTTGGCTTCAAGGAAAAGTCAACCCCGCTGACACCGTGTCAAGAATCTTTGGGGGTCCTTCCGACTTCTTCGGTGTGTACGCCTTCCCGGCCCCCCACACCCAGATCCCGCTACTGCGATCCACCTGCTGCAACGTATGCGAGGATCTACTCAAAGCCGAAAGCAAGAAAAGGGACAATTAGCTATGGGGCTTCTCAGACCACAGAAAGAACTCTGTAGACTATTGCCGTCCTTCAGACGAGAACCGGTTGTGTTTGCTTCACCCTTGGGGACGCAGCGCATCATAACCGCCACTTCTCTTCTCTTTTCCCTACTCTTTCCTTTCCAACAGCTCAAGGCAATAGGATACAGACTAATGCGGGTCAGCCGAGCTGCCGAGGATTTGGGGCGCGCGAGCAGCCGCATTCGTCTTCTCTCCTTGACACACTATAGATTGAAGTGGCATTTGCCTACTGTTTGGGCTTGGAGAGTACAGGAATGCCACAGAGAAAAATGTCTAACGAGATGGTTTTGAGCCTATGTGAAGTTCTTGGTTTGACCAAGGTAACCATACATTGTCTTACATGATACGCATCAAGTCCTTCACTCCTCTCTTTCTAACTGTATCTTGATCACATAGCTGCAAGCCATCGAGACCTGCCAACTTCAAAAAAAAAGAGGAAATAAAACGTTACAAATTATGGCAGTACAAATATTAACTTCAAGTGGCTAGCACATCTATGAATGATCAGAATGAGGGGGAAGGTGCGCTGCGCGTACTAGTGTTTGAGCTTTGCTCCTCGACGTTAAACACAACCTAATTTCATTTGTGTTTTCTGGGAGCGGAAGCGATAGGAATAAAGAAAGAAACGAGAAAGAAAGTAGAATGGGATTATCATCAAATGAAATGAGGGAACGAGGCGAGGCTTGCCTCGCCTCGCTACCTCATGTGGCAGGAAATATGCATCCGGGTCCACGAAATCATTTGAAGACAAATCCGAATGAGTTGCTGACTTCTTCTCCACTATTTCTTTCTGTTTCTGTCATGGTATATAGAACTGTCACGCTTTGTTTGTGCTCGTCGCAAACATACGTTTTTAAAAAAAGAAACAAGATTACAAGATTATGGGTCTCAGCTACGCCAGTAGGAAACGGTCCCGCTCCGCCAGCGGGTCCAAGAAGAATGGCCCCGCTTCTGTGGAGGTACACAAGTCCATCGAGCGGTGGTCTTCCATAGGGGAGTTCTTATCTCTGCGGTTGGAGCAGAATAAGGCGTACACCGCCACTTTCTATCGTGGAAAGCAGTCGGTTCCAGTCGTGTGTAACGCAACTTCTGTGGGGGCGATTATTACCTTTGACCGTGTTGCTCGTCCTTGGTTCGACGCTCCGTGGGATGAGATCACCGCATTTGCCCTCGACGATGAGGAGGTGCAAAACGTGCTGGTACAGACATTGTCCAAGTCGAATGGGAAGGACCCATTCATTCAAGGAGATTCCGAAGAAGACTCGGAGATCGAAGAAAAAGATGGCGGAAAGGACGCCATCTCTCGAGCAGTCTCGAGCGAACTAAAAGATGCCATGCACGAGATGGTTAGCGAGATGGCTCTGCTCCGGCAGGCCTTGATGACTCAGCTGTCATCTGCGGCAGGTACGGTGGGTGCTCCCACCCCGGTGTCCACGTCAGCGACGTCTGTGCCGGCTACTGGTGTTGCCTCGGCTGGTAACGCTACGGTGGCGCAGCCGTCTGGGGCGACACCGGATGCTACCCCCGCCACCGCTACACAGGAAACAGCAGGGTCGGCCGTTCCCTGTTTCGAACTGTTCAACATCGCAACGTGGCCAGCGCACCTGGGCCACTTGTCAAAATATGACCGGAAGGACTTCCTGGAAGAACATTGGCTAGCTGATGAGCTAAGGTACGTCAAGCTACAGAAGACGCCCTTCACAATCCTTCTCTCTTTGGTGGATGCTGCCTGCGAATTCCCACAAAACTGGACACAACGGTCCATCATCCGTAGCATCCAGTACCAGGTCGCCCCGATATATTTTTTTCAAGAACACCCGCTTACGCCAGAGCACTCTGCGGGTACATTATTTCATTGAGGCTTTAGAGCGGGACCAGGCGTTCGACAAGCCTGAGAAGTTCGCCGCTACCGTGAAGGACCTGGAGCCCAAGAAGCAGGTGCACACGGTCACCCTCACTGACGGACCCCGAAAAAACTTCCACCGCGCGCCCTCCAGGAAGGGTGCATGAAAGGGGGAGTTGGATCCGGCGGAGTTTCCGGCATTGTTGCCTCCCGGCAGACCGATACTGCTGTCACCGGGAGGTCTACAACCATATGTACAGCATCAACCCGAGGCGTACCCGCCAAACCTTATAGAAAAATTGAAGCCGGTTCTGCGCGAACGGTACACCCCGACATCCTGGCCGCAGCGACATGCTATCGTCCGGGGTTTTCTCCATTTCTGCCAACGCAACCGGTACCCCGTGGCGCCGGACACCGTCGCGCTGTACATGGAGAGCAAAAGTTTGAAGACCCGATCAAAAGTGCAGTACATGAAAACGCTGTTATCGATACTCGCCAAGAAGGAACCGCTCTACATCACGTATCTGGCGGGTCTTCAGCGACTCCAGGCAGGAGAGCAGCTGGACCAGGCTGTAGCGATGACAGTTCAAGACATGCGGACGTTGATTCAGCAATTTCCGAATTGGACGGACAAACTGGTGCTCCGTCTGGCTTGGATGACAGCGAGTCGCTGGGGAGAGATCGAATCGTTGACAACAGCACACTTCCGCGAGCTAGATATTCCCGTTCTCCTATTGGACTGGTGGACCCTCCCAGAGACCTCCAAGGAGCAGCCAAACCGCCCGTATCGGTACCACAAGTTTACAGGGGAGATGAGACTCCAGATTCGAAAGCTCATCCATCACTTGGGTCCGGATCAGCCCTTGACCAAGATCACGGGGGGATCAACTGCGCCGGGTAATGCGGGCTCTGGGGCAGAGGACCAACGATATCCACAAGCAGCGTTACTACACCGCCCACAGCATCAAAAAGAGGAGCACTGCGGAGCGCCGCCGAGTTGGCCGCCGCCAACAATCTCGATCCGAGGATGGTTCCCACTCTTGGAAAACACCGCGATCTGCACGACATATCGGCGACAACCATCAGTTATCTGGGGCCTTATGCGGCTTTGTTGAGCAATATCGACAAGCTGACGGCGCTACTCGACGATTTATTGATGAAGTCGTAAAGGAGGTCCCATGGGTGCCGGGTGTGAAGCCACCAGCTTTCAGAGGCCATACCTTTACGCGACGGCCCGTCAGCAGCAAACGCGCTATGACCGACGAGGATTTTAGCATCCCCTTACAACAGACAGACGTTGCGCCGATGAAAGTTGAAATACTTCGTGAGATGATGAATCACGCAACACGGCGCCGTTTCGACGAGTTGTGGGCGATGATCTCAAAGGCGCCGCCTACCCCGGGTCGGGCTCCATCTGAACGATTACGGACAGCCGATGCCACGACGCTGTTGCGGAACGGAATCATTCAGCCGGCGGGAGCGCTTCCCACCAAGGGCTGGGTGATTCCCTTCACAGTAATTGAGAAGAAGGGCCAGGGTTACAGGCGTCGCTTTATTCTGCATGGCCAAGAGATAAGAACAATCGCGAGCTGTACGAACCGGACGTCCCTTTAGCACATGTTTCCCAGTATGTGTCCGCGGTAAGGAGCTGCGGCGCTGATCTCTTCGACTTGAAAGCGTCCTTTTATCCAATCCCACTGCCCGAGTCTGCCCGGCCTGTTTTTCGATTGAAGGGAGAAGATGATGTTTGCTATGAGTTGCTGCGCCTTCCCATGGGCTATAAATTGAGCCCGGAACTCATGCAGTTGCTTTGCTCGACTTTGGCCGGGGTACGGTCGTATGTGCTCCCTCAACATTTCGCCCCGGAGTCCTTACGCATTGATATCTGGATCGATAATATCCGATTGTGTGGAGAGAAGGACGACGTTTTAGCTTGGGGTGGCGTTATCCACGAGACAGCATTTGGCCGGGATCACACTGGGTGAAAGTGATTCGTTCACACAGCAGTATACCTTCATCGGTGTGTTTTTTGATCATCATCACCAGACTGTGAGCGTAGGAGAAAAGGCGCTGAACAATGTGAAGGGGACACCTACATGGTCTGCATGAGCATACACGACGCTGAAGTTTTTGCTTCTCGCTCATTATTCGCCGCAGCAGTCCTCCGAGTCAAGCTGTTTCAGTACTATTTCTTCTTCAAATGCGTCAGGAAAGCTTTAAGCGATCTCAACCGAGGCATCGCTACGGAGTCCGACATGATAGAGTGGAATGACGATGCTTTAAAAGCCGTGACAGACCTGAAGATTCGTCTGTCACAGAACACACCGGTTCCGATTACACCAGCTATCTCCGATTTTGAGACGGTCCTCATGACAGACGCCTCCGACATCGGCTGGGGAGCCGTTCTTTTCATGGGAAACGGCGCGGTCCACGTCACCGGTAGCCGATGGTTTGAAGAACACCAAGAGGAGTACTTCAACTGGTTTCAAGATGTACATATATCACAGAAAGAAGCTCGGGCTATGCTCTACGGGTTGTTAGCATTTGAGCGGCATTTACCGAAGCAATTATCCATATTATGTGATAATGTGGCAGTTGTGACGAGCTCTAGAAAAGGGTCTTCCAAATGCGAAGGAGTTGCCATCAACTGCGCCGTTATAGAGCAGTTCCTCTCGTCAAGAGGCATCGAGGCAACCTTCGATTGGATCCGATCCGAACACAACGCAGCAGACCTTCCCTCCCGGGGACAGACCATTCCCCCCAACGATCTAGCGAAGTGGAGACAGTGGCGAGGTGGAGACGCAGATCCTTGGAAAAAGGCAAGTGGGTGATTTGGCAAGCACAAACCACCCCCCTCGCTTAGCTAACAGTTCTCGTGGACTAGACGAAATTCGGAAGAAATAGTCGAGAGGTTTTTTAGCGGTTCTGTGTGATGTTTTTACTTTCGACTAAAAGAACAAAAAAATAGACATTAAAACGAATCGATAGAGTTCAAATGAGTCTGGGGGCTCGGTGATCCCTCGCATGTGAATATTGAATGGCTCATTATGTAGGATAAGTAAATGAGGCTTTCTCTTCCTTCGTTTCTGGCTCTTCTATTCCTGTCCCTTGTCTGCCTCGGGTCGGGAATGGAGACATGCTTCTTCTCTACTTCAAGAACGTATTTATCCAAGAGAGAGGGTTTCGTTTGATTTGTTGTTATTCTCTAAAATAGTGCAAAAAGGCCGCTGGGAGTACCGTGTACACCGTGAAAGATGGCCGGGATACACGTCTAACAGTGCTTACGTACTGCTTGGGACCGCAGTATGTGCTTGCAACGTCTCACTTTTTCTTGGTGCAACTTTGGCACGTTTCGGCATCCGTATGGAGCCCTAGAAAAACAGCGTACTCCGGAAAGCAGGCGTGCGGTGAGCGAGGCGACACTTTTATGATCTCCTCGTCATACTCGCTGCTTTCCGCACTAAATAGGGACCACACTTCTTTCTTTTGCTGCAAATATTGATCGGAGTCCTTGGCTGAAACTAAAGTTCCCAGAATGGTTCGAAAAACTACAATCCATTGGCCTGCCGGAGGGACTTGTTTTAAAGGCGTTCTATAGAGTGGATGAGAAAGCTGCAGCGGAAACGTGTTCGCCTTATTTTTGCCACAAATTTCTCCCGCGCCGTGATAGCATACTCTCCATGCTTCGCTAGGGGTATTGCATGGGCACCACGTAAAGCATTCATTGATTTCCAAGTTATCATCACACGGCAAGAAGGGTGGTGTGCAGCTACGCTTCACTTGTGGTGGGAAATGAACAGGGGTCTGATGTTCGGCGGCCGCCTCACGAAATTGTTGATAGCACTCCCATAGAGGAAGATGAATATTCCGATATGCACCACGCACACGCATCGCACGAAAGGAACTTGGTGTCAGACGAAGAGTACATGGTTCTAAGTGAATATGATCCAGGGATGGATGCAGGCCCCATTCCGGTGGCGTCCCGACATCACTACGTTTGGAATGGAAAGGAAGCATCCTCGTGGCATCCAGTTGTATGGCAGAGAGGTAGCGCCGAACAAATAATTGGGCATCTCGCAGTGTAAATGAAGGTTCAACCTTGGCAACCAATCGTTCTCCAACTTCCTTAAACACGGTATAAAAGTCTCCGTTCAAGGCGGTATCGCTTTGTTTGGCAGCGGCGCTAAAAAATGGAAGAATTTCGGATAGAATCATCGTTCCGAAGTCAACGGCATCACTTTCCATACTTGTCTCCACCACTGAAATCGTATCCGCAGCAAATGAGTAGAGGCCGCCCTTCTCCACCTGGATGTTGCGGCAGTACTTGTTTAATTTCGTAGTGCGCAATGATGGAAACGAAAAAGAACCAATCGTCACGTGACCGAAGCTGTCGTACATGAAGCTAGACAGCGCCACCGTACCGTGCCCCGTGCCACCCGACAGGTGGATATCCAGCACACATTGAAGTGCCTCGTGCAGCCAGTTCAACCCAAATGGAACCAAATGGGTTGATATGTTCGCCACAGATTTAAAGCGTTGTTGCGTCTCCTCTCGAGGAAGATGAAAGTATAGGCAACACGTTTGCGCTTCGCCAAACACTTCTCTCGGAGACACCACTCTACAACTGCCACAGCGTGTGGCTAGAAAGCACTCGTGATCAATGATAATTTTCGCAATTTGCTCTCTTGCAACTGCCTGAATGAAGATCTCATGGTCCGTAAAGCGTCTTTCCATTTCCCCCGAGCATGTACAGGGCTGCTGCAGCTGCACACAGACATCACGGAGATCGTATTCCTTCAGCCAGCAGTACGACTGTTTGCCAGTAATAGGATTAACATAAGTTCCACGAAGAAGCCGAAAACCAATCTCAGCGTGCGCACTAAAGCGTGCGCCTTCACCTTTTAGAATAGGCCGGTCATCGCCTATGCATAGCACACCCTTCTCTTCCGTAGTCTCGGCCACAGATACTCCAACAGTCATCACAACATTAAGCCCTTTGGAAGAAAAGGGTTCCAATAGATTGGATGGCTCTGGTTCTAAGTTGGTGTAGAAACTAACGTGTCGCTCACGTTCGAACTCCATCCATCGAGAAGGACCAAAGCGCCATTTACTATTGCCACAGGATTCAGCATTTGTCCCAGAACGGAAAAAATGGCTGTGAGGGGGGAGCGAGTGAAGGAGAACACTCCATACAGCAGTTGACGGTGTGTTCAGGAGTTCATTGCGGTACTCTGGAAGGAAACAAAAACATATTTTCTTCATCTCTTCCAGCACAGCGTCGGCTTCTGCCAGCTGCTGTTCAAGGACATCCAGTTGAGACTGCAAAGAAGACACTTCCTCTAGAGGTTGATACACACTAGTTGCGGCACGGGTTGACGGTGTCACAGGTGACGTATTCGTTGAAGAACTGCTCTTAGGAATATCTTTCCCACCTTCCTCATGCCGAAGCAATTGAATCTCATTCATTAGTGTTTGGTATGTTGTTTGTTTTCTACTCCAGGCTGCCAAATAACTCTGGCAAAGTTCTTTTACAGTCTCTCTCACCATAAGGCTATGCTCCCCTCCTAAAGCGCTGCTTCCATTCAGCCCTACTGTCTTCATCTCTAGTACAAATCGCTCTCTTGTACAATTTTCAGCACTGCACGGTGGTATATGAATCAGTGTCTCCGTATCCTTCACACGTTGCTGGATACTCGTTAGTTGCCGTTGGATTGCCAACAGTGTGTCAATGACGCTTCCCGTCGTGCTTCCATCTGAATTGTTATCCGCTCTCCCAGTACCGTGCACCCGAGAGCTATGGAGGAGGTAATTTGAAACAATATCTTTTGCCGTTCGCCACAGCTCTAAGGCCTTTGTTAAATCCGCTTTTACTTCAGGACTAAAAATTGAGTGAACCAGAACTTCTCTCGAAGTCTCTCTACTCTTTATAACGTCCTCCAAGCGCTTCGTGATAGGCACGGTTCGCCCATCTACTTTTGGGCTGCTTTTACTCTGGCACGTACTAGGTGGCTCCACAACAAAGGGGGTTCCCCAATAGACAGTTTCTGTGCTCAATTCAAGGTCTTCTGCAAAGGGGAAGTCAGTCCAAGAATCGGGCGTTGTCCAGCAGTGGAGTACCGATTGCATGCAACTGAAATTTTCAGCGTGAGAAAGCAGATACGGCCACACTCCATCATCTCTCGAAACTTCAACTAGTGATGCATAATTGATCAATTCGACTGTACGCTGATAGCAACGACGAACACCGGAAAGAACACGGTCAACGGCGGTGCTTTGTTGTCCCACTGTACAACCGTCAAAGGTTGAAAACGGGGAATCCGAAGCAGAATCGTCCTCCGAGTCATCAACGCCCTCCATCTTGTCAGGTTTATCCATACGCGCCCACAGATTTTCAAATGAAGAGTCCGTTTCCCTTTGAGTTGGGATGCAAGACGACATCGTTTCGCTACAAGATGGTGCAGAATAAGGTGATGGCGGTGTGTCTGCAGAAAACTGACGCTTCCACGAGGGTTTCTCCAAGCTATAAAATCGCTTTGTTTTTAGGTGCTCTTTTGTGCTGCCCGACTCATTAACGCAACCATTTTCCTCCTCCTTCATTTTTTTTTCGTCCCCATTAGATGTGATGCGAGTAGGTTGCGGCGAGGTCATAGGGGTCATAGGGGTTATCAATGCTGGAAGTTGAAGAAAATTGTGGGCATGAAGGTCGTGAGCCAGTATCTCTGAGTTTGTCGAGGAGGAGAAAAAAAGTTCGCGGAAGAAATTCCAAACGGGATTTCTGTGTGATGCGGGGGTGCTTCGCTTCTCCCTAGCCTGATTCTCGGGCAAAAGGGAAGACCGAACAAAAGACCGACAATCGCTCCACCAACCGCGGCAAAAAGCATATAATTCATAGTCACTCCCTAATTGTGCAGCCATTGCCGGGTCACCACCGCGGTCTGGATGATATTCCAGCATCAAGGCGCGAAAAAGCTTGCGGCAGGAGCGGCGATGCTTCATAAAGCCCCATTTTCTTTCTAGTCGAACAGCCGTAAAGTGTTGCAAGGAGACGGGAAGCATGTGATCAGGGAATCCAGCAGAGCGGTAATCGTCGCCGTCCGAAATGCTTTCCCACCCAGAGGCAATCCGGTAGTCCATGTAGTGCTGAACCATGCGGCACGCCTCGATAGAAGATAGATCGTGAAGGCCTTCCATAAGGGATTCAAACCGGGCTTGAGCTTCCTTTTCATGTGCAGGATAATTGTATTGGCAGCGAATCTGGTACCGAATAAAAGCACGATCGACATAACGGCACAACAAGGCACCGATAAATATGCCCAAACCTACAGAGATACCCGCTGTGATTAAAAATTGGCCTGCAACAGGAATGGTAGACAACGCCAGCCCAGCCCCGATTGCTTGCCCAATGCCAATTCCCACACCGGCGCAGAGCACCTCTTTCCCAATGCGAAGAGCGACGTCTGTTTTTGATGTGGGGTATCCAAGGCTGTTGAGCTCACCTACTCGGTAGTCTTGAATGGCCCGAGCGCACTCATACATAACGAGTGCAGCTGTCACTGCAGGGTTGAGCGCGGAGTTCGACAGAAGCATACCGTCAGCGATGGATATGCCCGCCTTTCCAGCTGCCAGTGCCAAACGTCTCCGCGTTGCAGGTTGTGAAACCCAGTCTTGAATAACCGTTCCAGGCCCGGTGGTCCGTGCCACCAAGGAAGATACCTGCGCTACTGAGACAAGCGCTGCATCTCCTGTTGATAATGAAATGGAAGTGAAGCAATCTTTTGCATCCCGATTTTCTGTACGGCGGCACTCATTAGGAGCCTCTTCGCTACTATGTTTTTCACCCTCTACGTCACTCCCATCACTCATTGTTCAGGGACTCTTTGGTTAATTATTAGAGAAGAATAGAAGCGAGCAATAACGGGAGAACAAGAAGAAAAAATTGTTTGTCAGGCATTGGAGTACCGGCATATGCACATATGGAGGACTATTGTATCACAGAGCGAATGGTAGAGGGATTGGGCTAGACGAATGACTCACATACAATAGAACAGTAGAAGCGCTATTTCTAGTCGCAGCAACAAAGAAAAAAAAAAATACGGATACAATCATCCGTCTTTTCATATACCCTTAGTTTTACACAACCCTCATCAACGGATATAAGTACTAACTCCACCTTCTACTTTTTTTTTCTATTTTTTTTTTTTTCACTGTCAAATTCATTTACGAAGTGGGAATGAAGACAGTGTTGAAGTGTTTGAGTTGTACAAGGCAAGTTGAGAAGTAGTAGCTTGATGCTATACGAATAATGAATCTTGTATAACCATACATCTTACAAATCGGGAACTACAGGGGGTGGGTGGGATGGACCGATTTTCTCAGTATTCCTCTCACAGGCTTCCAACCATACATCTTACAAATCATCATCGCCCCGATTGTTTTGTTGCAATTTTTTCGGTCTTGAGCAAGATGATTTTTGCAGATTCTTCTGGTACCTCGGGTTTAGGAGGCGAAGTGGCAGAGAACTCCTCCGTTGATCCCTCTTCCGCCAGAAAACTCTCGAATAAGGAGCTCAACTCTCGATCCATTTCTTCCCAGTTTGGAATAATTCGCTTCGCATTCTCCCATTTCGGTCTTTTGGATAGTGGGTTGTTGCACAGATCGATGGTTTTCGCATTTTTCCGGCTCTCGGAGCTGCACCACGTCTCGCACCACAGCCACTCCTCCGGTAACGAATAAATTGGAATTTGATGCTGCAGAAAGTTCGGTAGGTCTTGGTCCAAGTTGGACAAACTGCGCGGGTCTTGAACAAGACGACTATACATTGTGCGGTAGACATCTCCTGCGTGGAGTGCTCGAAAACGACGGAGATCGACTAAAAACAGTGCGCTGATGTGATACGGCAAACCGATGAGATGGCTAGGCCAGAAGCTACCATCCTCCTCCCAGAATCGATACTGTAATGTTTCACTGTTCTTACGTTTCCCGCTGCAGAAAGGTGCCATAGCGATGGTGGGAGCCTCTTCTAAGGTTATATTTTTCTTTCGTTGTCCTACATCACCACTTAATTTACTAACAAAACGATCTTCCGCATCCTGCTCTTCAAGGCTTCCGTTGTCCGTGAAGTCGAGCTGGTAAAGTTCATGCAGATCTGTGAGGACGGTTTGATCCGCGTCAACAAATATAATCCGATCGACATCGAGAGGAAACAGAACGTCCAGAAAGAGAATCTTGTATGCCCATATAATGCGCTGCTTTTCGTCTTGACGGGGAAGCCATGCAGGCCAGCGATAATGAATGTATCCGACCTCGAAACCGTAGCGCATCGCCATTTTGGGGAGGAGTCGCTTGAATGTCGGTGACAAAAACTTTTCAATAATCCAAAATTTGATGCGTGGATCTGCCTCTATAGTGGTACTCGTATTGGCAACAGATACCATCATCATCCGAAGAAAGCGCTCATAGAGATGCCCTGAAGCTACGGAGAAGATGTTTAAAGTTGGTTTTTGTTGTTTAGTGGGGTACTTCTCTCTTATTTCTTTGTGAAGAGAGGCTACCTGCTCCTGCTGAAGTGCATCTTCAAATAGAACATCCTCTAGTACCAGGTCATGGGCCCATGATCGGTCGTACGTCAGCAGAAGGGGTGAGATGTACAATGCATCAACCATAATTGGAATCCGCTGACCCCAGTGAGTATGGGAAGCTGTGAAAGAAGTGGCTGTTCCGTTCGCGACGGGGTTTGGAAATGCTTCAAGAGTGTCTAATGTCCACCAACTGCTGTCCCTCTCTGTTCTTCGTCCCTCTGCTTCACTGAGATAAAAGTGTTTCGCAACGGAGCCTGGCGGAATAGACAAGAGCCACATCCCAGGTTGTGTGGAGAGCTGGTAATAGCCGGTAGAAGACATCACCAGCGTATCGCTCGCTGACGGTGGCCCCATCGTTGATTCCTGATCGGCGATCATTTCGGATCGATAGCGTTGCACCGTCAAAGGTAAGCCGTTTGGCGCGGTGAGAAACGGGGGGGATATCCACCGGTTCCGACGGAGTGGGTCGCGTGAGTTCATTAGGCGCTGCGCTGCCTGATGAAAAGCTTTCTGTTGCGGCCGGGTTGGCGTGAAAAGCACACCGGAAACGACCAGCGACTCCAACCTGTACGAGATAGAGATCAGAGCTGTTTCGTTGGGTGCGTCGGCCAGCCGGATATTGTCCAAGTCGTACTCTGAGCGCAATGAAAAGACGTTCCACGACTCTGGCTCAACAATATCAACTGTTAGAGTTTGGTGCAATGGAAGATGACGAAACACAGCCGCTGGCTGAACCACATCACCCTTTCCGTCGAAGAGCAAGCGGGGGCGACCGACAAAGCGAAAGAATGATTTGATGGGCTTCATGGATGGGCCAGGGTTGAGGTAAACCTGAAGATCTACGGCAAGAGTTGAGTGATAGAGAAAATGAGCGATGGCAAGGATATTTTGAGCTTCCTTGCGGGCTGGGTCAATTATCAGAATAAAGCTGTGCCGCCGGCGCACGGAAGGAGATGGGGAGCGGGCTCGGAACATGGTCCGACTGGGCAGCTGGCGATTCTGCTCTATCGATGTTTCGGATGGAATCGGCGGAAGGAGGTCCGCTTCCGAGAGCAAGGGGCCAACTTGTTCCTCCGTCTGTGTCATCACTGCCGCTAACAACGCTATTCGAGCAGGGTAGAACCCGATTTGGAGGAGGTCATGTCGTAGAAAACGAGCTTGCTCCGGGATTCTTCTTCGATCGTGTCTTGCTGCCGAACTATTCTTATCAGCTTGACGTTCAGGAGTCTCGCCAAGATTTTCAAAATCCACATTCTGCAGAGCTTTGTAGAGGGCTTTGGACAGTGGCAGAACGCGGCGCACCACTTCTATGACATCCTCCATAGAGAAATCGCGCTCCATTCGAATAGCGCGCCCGTGAAGTACAATAACGAGTGGTGCAGGGGATATCCAGTCAGCAGTAGTATTTTGGTGAGAAATCCCTTGACGCAAGCCGAGGGCATTGGAAAGTGCAGCCTCTAGACCTGCTTGTCTTTGAATAAAGGAGCCAAAGGAGCCCACAAGAGATCTTTCGGACAGCCATCCTTCGGTTTGACGAATCTTCTCAATGTATTGGTACAGAGTTCTATCGTCATTCTCTTGAGAAGAAGCTATCTCCAGTTCAACGGTTTCTAGAAGCTTCGGGTCCGAAAGACGCGTGGCGTCCATATCGCAACCAATTTTTCGAGCAGCTCGAAGAACCAAACGCACATAACGCCGAACAAAACTCCATCGAAGATAATTTTGATATCCCTGAGTCCGCTTAAGTTCTCGCCTTCTCTCCCTTCGCATTTCTCTCTCTAGTTTGTTTATGTCTGATTTCTGCTCTGGCCAGATTGAGTGGTGCATTTCTTTATCTTCCGGTCTATTGGCTCTCTCATCCACATAATTATACGTAAGAAGTCCTTCTAGTGTCCGTTCGATTCCTAGTGGTGGTTTGGAATGGACCGAATCGGTTTTTAAATGTTCTGATCCCTTTCGATGTATCTCCCATGTCCATGAAGGTATCCAGGTCACACGAAACAATCCATCTAGCGCATCCATGCACGACAGCGAGAGATATAGTAGATCGAGAGAGCGTAGCACGGATGCGACAGGGAATACGAGAACACCGCTGACAACAGGTACAGGCACGGACGTCATATCGCTGAAGGGTTTCAACCGATTTGTATCCTTTGCGCTAGCGTCTGTCGCCTCCTCCTCTGCCGCCATCCCCCCTGGGGCGATAAGAAAGCTTCGGCTCTGAAGGAAGGTCAGAAGAGACGGAATGTAGGAGTGAGTGCGCGTCACTCCCCGCCAACGCAGCAGTGGAATAGAGTTGCTGAGCGCCGGGTGGAGAGATCGAACAGCATGGAAATGTTGCATGATGATCGGGTAGAAATTTTCCGATGGGGTATCGTCGCCCAGTATTCCGTGCTCAACGAGAGGCCACAGAGCCTGTGCCTCGGCCTGAAGAGCGAGCAATAAACTGGTTTCGACTCGAAGATGAGCTCCATTCAGAAGAACCACAGGATAACCCGAGAAGGAGAATTTTCCTATGGAGCGTCTCAACGTATGGTAGTAATTCATCAACGCTTCCTCTCGCAGCACCTGTTTCTCGCGAACGGTGTTTCTCGCGGACCGCTTATGGAAGTTTACACGATGTTCTTTTGAATCGACGTCGTCGATAATCCAGTCGCTCTCGCCGTCAAGATAACTTTGAATAAAACGCATCAAGTGCGTTTTCAGGTGTTTCTGGCGCTTATGGTAGGGTTTCAGTTGTGCATCCTTTACTTTCTTTTCATATATGCGCTTCTTCTCCAAACCAAGCCACTTCGATATCCTCTTAGGAAAGTTAGATGTGTGTGCGGGGCTATCCGCCCCAGCATCCTTGTCCAAAACATTCGATTCCCCCTTGTAAAGCGCATCAAGTCCTTCCAGAAGTCCTCGCATACCCCCTTGATTCCCTTGCTGCTGAAGATAGAGCATTGTTTCTAGTACTAGCAGGTAAGCGCCGTCTGATCCTTCGGCATCGGCATGCGCTTTCTTCTTTTCCGTTCGCTCGTAGTCACCCTCATGAAGGGAACCGCTTTTAAATTCCCGAAAACATCGCAGTAATCGTTCTTGGATCTCTTCTTCGGGCATTCCTCGGATCTCATTACGTTCCCCGTCACTCGACTCGCTTTCCGCGTTGAGAGACTCCGATGCTGATGCATCGTATCCCCAATGTTCCTGAACAAGCACAACACCAATTTGAATTGGGGCGCCCCTCTTTAAAAGTTGAAGTATCTCCGTGATTCCTGCACGGCCATTTGGTGTTGTGGGGTCTAAAATAAATACGATGTGGAATAGGTACCGCCGCGGCATATCCATTCCATCTTTAGAACCGTGTGCCAGTCGTCTCAGTCCCCTTAAAGAGGCGGAAAATTCTTGATATGTCGAATCCTTCTCTACGTCATTGAGCCAGAAAACGACATCTCTGTCTATGTGGAAGCGGGACGACAGAAAGCCAAAATCAGAGCCGCTGGCAGCGCTAACGCCGGGAGTGACTCCTCCGGTACGAGCGCTAGCAGCAGCCTTGCGAACCTCACGCTGAATATACAGTACAGCTTTTGCAAGGCGCTTCTCATTAAAATACACGTATTCTGCAACGGGGGTGCGAGCGAGAGAAGGAAGATTGCCTGAAGTGGAAGAAATAATATCCTTGTGAGGGATGTGACGCGGCTCTTCTGCGGTTACACGGGTGAATAGAACTTCCTCTATACGCTCTAGTTGCGCATCTCTCTCTCGTATGAGGGAGAGTACGGCGTAGAGGGATGTCACTTCATTTGCTTGAAGGGGACGGCCGTCCAAAAAAGCCATACTGTACCCCGGATGAACATGCTGTTGAAGTGCCTTGAGTTCACGTTCCATTTGCATGAAGTCTGCTCTTTTCTGAGAGTTCCGCTTGTTGGCGGGTCGCGACATTTCCTCGCTACTTTCGGCCCCGATACGAGAAAACATAGCAGCGTACATGGGGAAGTCAAACACTGCCTGGCACAGCTCCTCTAGGCGGGTCGAAGAGGTACCGGATATGAGTGCTTTACCGTCGAGTGGAGACGTTGCTGCGATCCAGTTTTCGTCTTTCTTTTGAACATTCCACAAGTGGTACAAGTACTCGATAGCCCCGTAGCTGATTCTCTCTTGGTTTACTATATTTAAATCAACCACGTTATCTTCTTCGGCGGTGGTTCGGTCACCAAGGTGGTCCGTTGAAGAGAGCGCATCTGCAAGATTGTCTAGTTGAACCGAGAGAGAAGGATACCGAGATCGAAGTACCGTGAAGAGAAACCCCTCTATGGTGCTCGCGCTACGGGGAGCTCCTCCAAGTGCATTTTCTGGTGCCTCTGGGCCTCTCGAACGGTAATACGATTTCGGTGCTGTTGGCTGTAGCATGTCTGTCACCTTATACTCCATGCTCCGCATGTCCACCGTTGTCCCGTATCCCTGCAGAAATAAAGGCTTTTCAGCTCTCCCGCGTGCCGTAGATTCACTTTTTCCAGCTGCGCCGCATCTGCGTTCCGCCGACAGAGGCATATGCCCAAAAAGAAACCGAATAAAATGGCGTGGCGTTGAATCGAATACTCTTTGTACGCTGTCTCGCTTCTGGTTTTCTACTCCCAGTTGGAAAATCCAGTTCTGGATTGCATGATACCACCTCATTGTCTCCTCGTCTAGAGGAACTCCAAAGAGAACGACTACCATGTCGGCATCTGCCAGTGATGGAGAGGAAGGGTACGGGTGCAGAAAACTAAATCCCGCAGGGTCCTCCCCGAGCCACAGCTCGCGGCGCCAAGCCTCTGTGCGGAAATGATCCAGTCGTCTGTTGTCGAACATTTTATATTTTTTTGTGGCTGTAAGCAGATCTTGCACCGTGGCAAGGCGATGTGGGACATCAGCACCATTTCCATACAGGAGAACGAGAGGAACCGACTCACACGCTGACATGGATCTCGACGATAAAAAGGCATGAGCAGCCAACGAATAATGTGCTTCCACCGCAGGACTATACGTGCGGGTAGACAGATCGACCTCTAAGCGTGCTTGCATCTCCGTAACGGAGCTCATAGAAGCGCATCTCCGTTCGTCTGGGCATTGTATATTCGTCACTCGGTCATTTGGCGTATTGAACGATGCCACGGAAGAAAGGGCGCGTGGGCGATCGAATGGGAAATTGCTTGTAGCGTTCCGTAACGATGAAATGAGAATTTTGTACTGTTGTTCTTGCGTCAGATTGTAAATAAGAGGACTGGCGAAGGTAGGAAGCAACGCAGGGTCGCCCTCCGCAAACAGATAAATACTTTCCCGTTTCGAAGTGTTCCAGAGCATCTCTAACAGCGTGAACGCATCCAAGGTGCTGCATGGAATCCCGACTGAACTCTTTGCATCCAAACCGTGAAACTCCCCACCGTGGCGCGCCGCCCACTCAAGCGCCTCTTGAAGTAGGGGCGTCTCACTCCACGTAGCTTCCAGTGTTATATGAATCCCCTGAGCAGCGGACACCAGCGCTGGAAGTGGGAACAGGGAGCAGAGAGGTCCGACCAGCAACGCGTTACCATATGCCACAGTACCGCGCAGGAGAGAAATGAAACAGCTCACAGACAAAACAATTCCCTCTAAGTAGTCTGTAGGGGTCCACAGGAAACTCGGTTGGCATTTTAAATCACCTCTGCCGTAGAACCAAACAAGAAAATAACAACACAGCAGCACAACTATGCCAATAACAACAAACACCTTAGATGGCTGAAAAAATCCAAAGGGATACAGGGAGAACAGATTACAACATCGCATCATCTACACAGATCGTGCACAGAGATGGAAGGAACAACACAGCTCACCGTCTCTGCACGAGAAAACCTATAATAATAAAAAAAAGAAGTTCAAGAAAAGGGCAGCATCAATTTCGAACACAACAAAATGGGAAGCACTGGCAATACATATTCCCTTCCGGTTCTCTCTGTACCTTTAAGAGAGGAGACCAAGCATCCGACACCATATTACGTATAGGGAGAGCTGTGGCTGCAGCTTGATGCTGCTCTTACAAGTGTGGTGTGCTGCCCGTGAGGCTTTCAGTGCGCTTAATGGTCTTCGAGTCCTCCAGGCGCCAGTTGTGGGAAGTACGTCTTTTTCTGGAAGCCTGTGAGAGGAATACTGAGAAAGAACTGGAGAAAGAAAATGGAATGAAATGAGCGATAAGTGCTTAGAATATGCCACCAATTGATAGGTGGATGTGCAATTTGTGGTTTCTCAACTTGTTTGCGAGAAATACATATATTATGCTTGTACTCTGCCTGTTCCTTTTTCCGTTATTATATATTACGCGCAGTTAGGTTTCGCTTGCCTCGATAAACTGCCTGCAGTTTGTCTTTTGCTGTTTTAAAACCATCCCACCCACCCCCTGTAGTTCCCGCCTCGACGCGGATCCTTGGAAAAAATGAATTTTTCCAAGCCTGGGTAGTTTTTGGCCAGCAAAAACTACCCCTTTGCGAGACGTGTGGAGCCTAGCTGTGCATTGTTTTTTCTGTACTTCTATTTTTTCCTTTCTCCCTGTACAAACGTTCTTTTGAGGTTTTTTGAGATGCGCTGTGTGATGTTTTCCTCACTTACAAAATAATAAACAAATTTATCCGGAGTTCAGTATACTCTTTGTATTTCTGCAGTGGTGCACACAAGTTTGAGAATCTATGCAATCTTCGTCGGCATGTACTGTACTTTTTCTTTCTCTTTTGTTCGCATCTCAGCTATTCCCACGGGGGAGCTTTGGATTCAGGCGCCGCAGCTCGAGAGATTTCGTGATACGCCAGTGGGTCGTGTGACCGCAGTGGCTCTGGAAGATCTGGATCTCCATAAAGTTGTAGTGGACCGGTTCACGGCTCCCGCGGCTCGTGTGGTATGCCGTATATTGATATTCCGGCGTGGAAGTCGTATTTGGTGGGGATGGGTCCTACGGCTTTGCACGCGGCGTTCGTCCACCATTTGGTGGGTCGAATCCAATTGGCTACGGAACAGTTGGTGCAGTGCCATTTGGGTGAGTGCGTGCGCTGGGTATCTTTTTTGGAACGAGGTAAGTGGGCCAGCTCGGCAGACAAGGATTTTGTTCGCGGGGTGCAGATTCATGCTGCATCAGTGTATTTCCTGACCCACGAGAAGCTGTACAATTCCTCTTTAAAATTATTCGATTTTATAGCCCTCCTGAAAGACAAGAGCGTATTTGCCAAGCCGTCCACGTTTGGTGATTTCGTGGCAGACTTGCCAGAGAAGTACAAGAAGAAGCAGGTGATTTGTCGGCACTGCCATAAGAGAGGTCATATGGAGAGCGAGTGCCGGGCCAAGAGTCGCGAAAGCTCAAAAAAAAGGGACAACATCCAGCGCCAAGAGGCGCTAACTGGCAATCGATGCTTCTGACGGCCCAATTTCCTCTCGCCCTTCCCAGGGTGATATCCTTGGTTCCGGGGGGTTTGAAGATTGCAGTGGCGCGTCAGGAGAAGGAGTATCCCCAGACCGAATTAGATCTTTTTTCAAAGGATCTTCAACAGTCGCCTTACTTCGACATCCTTCGCGACGAGATGTTGAGGACGGTCGAGTACATATATCGGTACAGCAGAAAGTCGCTCTCCACGCGAAGGGGTGCGTTTGGAAACCAAACCACCTTCCTGGAAAAGGACTCAAATGTTCCACGGATCCGCGTCGTGGCGGGTATACAGGGGGTGGTGGGATGGTTTTCAGAAAGCAAGTAGCGTTGCTTTTCGTGGTAAGCGATACGGTGTACTGTCCCGATGATACAAGAAAAATAACACAAACGTACAGAAAGTAGAAGATGTCAAATGCACTCATCAAGTTTGGGGGTACTCGTGTTATGACATGACGCAAGCCTGTGATACATCACAAGCTTTCTCCATTATCTTCTCCATGTTCCAATAGTTTTCTCTCCCTACTTTACTCCTCATCATTCCTCTCGCCTATGCTCTCACAAAAGCAAAAGGCTTAGCAGCAAAAGTATCGAAGAACACGATGCCTTGCTGTGCTGTCAATCAGAAAGAAGAAATCCGGAAAAATAAACATTTGTCTCACGCACATAGCTTTGTTCCATGGAGTATCATCGTGACAGATTGTATGGCTAACTCTAGCGTGCCCGCTATAGTTACCCATATTGTTTTTATCATTATCATTTCATTATTTCTTCTGTTCGTTCTTATTTTTATTCCTCTCGCAAGCTTCCAGTTTACATATTCTCATTGATACCTTCGGTGAAGTCAAACCGCTTGAGATCCGCCGCCGGCAGTCGATCCACATCCGAACGATCGGCCTTATACGTGATGTCGATCTTCCACGGGTGATAGGTGTAGTACGGCACCGGCCGCTCGTGGAACACCACTTCCGCAAAGGTGGCGAGATGACCACAGAGTGCTGCATAGGAAATCGGCTCATGTCCATTTTTGTTCTTCCTCCCCCAGTCCACGGTGTCCTGCTGGGGGTGCTGCTGGATATGATCCAGCAGGAGGTGCAGCAGCCGGCGGACCTCCTCCGGTGTCTTGTCGGTAGAGTAAGACCATGAAACGGTGACGAAGTGCAGCGGTGTTAATCCATACTTGGTCCCCACGGTGAAGTCGATGGGGTGCGGTGTCTGCAGCAGACACTCCACCACCTCCATGGGACCCTTATACAAAATATAGGAAAGTATCGGCGTGCTCTCATAGCCGTATCTCAGCATCACATCCGCTCCGGCCGCAACGCATTCACGGATGGTAGCGCAGTCCGGCTCAGGGTACCTCTGACACGAAATCCACAGCCGGCTCGTGGCCTCATCCGCATCGATTAATCTCGCACGCTCTTTATTGAAGGACTGCTGCTCCGTAGGCCCGAGCGCAGCCCAGTCCACCGCCCACACATCTTCCGTCAGCTGTATGGGCTTCGTCTGGTCCGCAAAGTATGAGACATCGCGCTTCAGCACGGGCCAGAGAACAGAGAGCAGGTGATGCTCTGCCACAAGGGAAAGCAGGTCCACTTCGCACCGCATTCTATCCCGCGACGTCGTGGACCAGTCCACCTTGTCGTTCGGGTGCCGCACGATGCGGTCCACCACGGCGCTTAGCACACGCCGGTTGTACTCGGGCCAGCCCGCTGTTTTGGCCACCACGATCTCGTGGATGGGGGTGGTGATGCTGCAACGGGTACTTGTGGTACGAGTAAAGTCAATGGCTGCTGGGCTCTCGAGGCACGCCAGCACCGCCTCCAGCTCTCCACGAAGGATCAGCACCGACAAGACGGGGACAAGTAAATTGTCAGAGAAGAAATTATTATTCCACCTCTCTGTTCGATCCACTCTCACCCTCATCATCACATCCGCCCCGTCGGCGACGGCACCACGCAGGGCATTGAGGTCCGCTGGGATCTGACGCACAGCGGCACTCAATCGAGCCTTCACCTTAGCAGCCATCCTAGAAGGGCTCTGAGGCGGTGTCCTGTTGCCACCACGCCCCCCGCTGGGAGCGCTGGCTGGGGTTGGTGAGATGGACGCTGGGCCGGGGATTGCGCTGCCAGCCCTCCCCCCGCCTAGTTCCCGACTCACCTGTAGCTGCTCTTGAACAGCCCGTAGCATCTCTTGAACGGCCCGTAGCTGCTCTTGAACGGCCCGTAGCTGCTCTTGACTCACCTGTTGCTGGTCCAGGAGGCGCTGCAGCATCTCCGTGGCGCCAGCTGGACGACGGTAGGGCCGAAGGAGGCAGCGAGACAAGAGCAGTCGACTACGAGAACAGGGGAGGCGCCACATGGGAACCGATAGCGGACGAAAAAGAAAAGAATAAATAATGCGAACTAAGCGCAGAGGCAAATAAGGGGAATAGTTGGGATGCGAACAAAAGGTGAAAGAAAAAGCACATTACATTCCGACGAAGATCGCATCGATTATCAAACTTGTGTGCACCACGGCAGCCACACAAAGACTCTACTGGACTCCGCATACATTTGTCTGTTTATTATTCGGTAAGGGAGGAAAACATCACACAGAACATCTCAAAAGAAATCTCAAAAGAAAGTTTGTACAAGGAGAATAAAATAATTAAAAAGAGTACAGAAAAAAACAATGCAAAGCTAGGCTCCGCACGTCTCGCAAAGGGGTAGTTTTTTCTGGCCAAACCACCCAGGGTTAGAAAAATAGTCATATTTTCCAAGGATCCACGTCTCCACCTCGCCACGCCTCCCACTTCGCCAAGTCTGATGAATGGATGAGACGGCCACGGGAGGGGAGGTCTGCTGCATGGAGCTCAGATTCGTCAATACTAGCTTCCTACTGCTATAAGATATATGTTCAACAATAGACAAGACAAAGAGAAGGTCAAGGCCAAGGCGTAATTACGAACATTGAAGGCTATTAACAAAGCGTAAACCATCAAGTCTGAATACAATTACACACGACAATGCAAAGGTCCACCACCTCTCATCCCTGTGGAAGTCCTCCCTTCTCCCATGTCGTCCGTTTACCCCGTTTCGTTTGGTACGCGGCCTGCCAGCTCAGCATATCCGCTGGGTTCTGCGCAGAGGCGATGTAGGCCGCGAAGATGACGTACAGTAAAGGTGCTCAATTATGCGGTTAGGGTTCGGTTGGAAGACTTATTATTAAAGATATCCTTTCGACCTACTACTCTGTACTGCATCCTTCCTATTATGTTTTTTTTTTTGATTGTTTGATTTTGTTTCGTACCTTCTTCATCTGTGTGAAACACTATACTACTGCCTCGACGGTACGAGAAATGCGTCACATTCGCTGGCGGAACCCAAGCAGCCCCAAGGGCGAGGCACATTAACATTATGAATACCACCGCACGGGAAGGCGCTACTTTGTATTTGCACGGCGCGATCCACCGCACGGGGCAGCGCAGTGGAGGGCCGTAAAAGGAAGACAAGAGAAAGAACAGATTCCTCCAATCCGCGGCATCAAGGGTCCGCAAATGGCTTCTAGGGGTAAGGACGGGGGGCGGAGCACCGCAGCGCTGGGGCAAGCAGCGCGCCGCGCGCCGGCAGCGTCGCCCTACAATGTGGCCAGATCATCCCCGCACGGTCATGTCGGCTCGACGCGGCACAGCAGCTAGGCAGGCGCGCTCGCCACCAGCACCACCTTCTGCACCAGCTCGTACACCTCCGCGTTGTCCGTCAGCCGCGCGTTCACCAGTCGCAGGTTCGTCAGCGGCGACGTGTTGTGCTCCTCCAGCCACGTCGCGATCCCCTCGCGGTCGTACGTCTGGCCGTCAGACGTCGTCACAGGGTCGCGCATCAGCCGCTGCCCGATCGGGCACCAGCACCGCGCAACGTCGTCCACGCTCACCTGCATCGCCAGCTCCGCGCTCAGACGCTTCATGGCAGCAGCCAGCGCCTCGTCCGTGGCGCCGCTCCCGGTATCCACGTCGAGCTCCGCCAGCACACGTTCCTGCGCCGCCTGCTGCGCCAACGTTACGCGCTGCTGCAGCTGCGCCTCCGTCAGCTGCTCCAGCTCCTCCGGGATCTCCACCCACCGACGGCGTTGCGGATCTCGGCGCCGTGCTTGGCGGGCACCGGTGTCGCCGCTCTCCCCGCTGGTGTCTTCCGATGCGGCCTCCGCCAGGTGGCGCATGACGTTCAAAAACAGCGACGACATTAAAGCCTGAGCGGGGTCCTCCGCACTCGCGCTGCTCCCGCCGCTGAAGGTCACGGAAACCCTCGTACGCCTGCGCTCCTCTTCGGCGCGGCGGCGGATCGCGTGTATATCACGGCGGTCATTCTCTTCAGAACTGCTGGTCGAGCCCATCACGACGGCCGGCGGGATGGGAGGGGGGGCAGGGGGGGGCAGGGCAGTCCGCGGCAGCGAACAGGGGCAATGGCGCTATGGGCTATCGGTCGCGTGCTGGGGGGGGCACCGCGGTAGAACCACATGAACGAGAGGGAGGCAGTGGGGAAGGAGGCGGAAGAAAATGAGAGCAGAAAACAGAAAGCGCACGAGTGTCCGGCTGCACCGGCTCCCGCTCAGAGAGGCAGGTCCACACACCGCGGCGCTGCACCCGCCGCACCGCATGGGAAGGCGCTACTTTGTATTTGCACGGCGCGATCCACCGCACGGGGCAGCGCAGTGGAGGGCCGTAAAAGGAAGACAAGAGAAAGAACAGATTCCTCCAATCCGCGGCATCAAGGGTCCGCAAATGGCTTCTAGGGGTAAGGACGGGGGGCGGAGCACCGCAGCGCTGGGGCAAGCAGCGCGCCGCGCGCCGGCAGCGTCGCCCTACAATGTGGCCAGATCATCCCCGCACGGTCATGTCGGCTCGACGCGGCACAGCAGCTAGGCAGGCGCGCTCGCCACCAGCACCACCTTCTGCACCAGCTCGTACACCTCCGCGTTGTCCGTCAGCCGCGCGTTCACCAGTCGCAGGTTCGTCAGCGGCGACGTGTTGTGCTCCTCCAGCCACGTCGCGATCCCTCGCGGTCGTACGTCTGGCCGTCAGACGTCGTCACAGGGTCGCGCATCAGCCGCTGCCCGATCGGGCACCAGCACCGCGCAACGTCGTCCACGCTCACCTGCATCGCCAGCTCCGCGCTCAGACGCTTCATGGCAGCAGCCAGCGCCTCGTCCGTGGCGCCGCTCCCGGTATCCACGTCGAGCTCCGCCAGCACACGTTCCTGCGCCGCCTGCTGCGCCAACGTTACGCGCTGCTGCAGCTGCGCCTCCGTCAGCTGCTCCAGCTCCTCCGGGATCTCCACCCACCGACGGCGTTGCGGATCTCGGCGCCGTGCTTGGCGGGCACCGGTGTCGCCGCTCTCCCCGCTGGTGTCTTCCGATGCGGCCTCCGCCAGGTGGCGCATGACGTTCAAAAAACAGCGACGACATTAAAGCCTGAGCGGGGTCCTCCGCACTCGCGC
Source organism: Vickermania ingenoplastis (assembly GCA_010157825.1). Lineage (NCBI taxonomy): Eukaryota > Euglenozoa > Kinetoplastea > Trypanosomatida > Trypanosomatidae > Vickermania > Vickermania ingenoplastis. Next base: position 34,555 of record VFSE01000090.1, on the reverse strand, counting down.
TGCTCCCGCCGCTGAAGGTCACGGAAACCCTCGTACGCCTGCGCTCCTCTTCGGCGCGGCGGCGGATCGCGTGTATGTCACGGCGGTCATTCTCTTCAGAACTGCTGGTCGAGCCCATCACGACGGCCGGCGGGATGGGAGGGGGGGCAGGGGGGGGCAGGGCAGTCCGCGGCAGCGAACAGGGGCAATGGCGCTATGGGCTATCGGTCGCGTGCTGGGGGGGGCACCGCGGTAGAACCACATGAACGAGAGGGAGGCAGTGGGGAAGGAGGCGGAAGAAAATGAGAGCAGAAAACAGAAAGCGCACGAGTGTCCGGCTGCACCGGCTCCCGCTCAGAGAGGCAGGTCCACACACCGCGGCGCTGCACCCGCCGCACCGCATGGGAAGGCGCTACTTTGTATTTGCACGGCGCGATCCACCGCACGGGGCAGCGCAGTGGAGGGCCGTAAAAGGAAGACAAGAGAAAGAACAGATTCCTCCAATCCGCGGCATCAAGGGTCCGCAAATGGCTTCTAGGGGTAAGGACGGGGGGCGGAGCACCGCAGCGCTGGGGCAAGCAGCGCGCCGCGCGCCGGCAGCGTCGCCCTACAATGTGGCCAGATCATCCCCGCACGGTCATGTCGGCTCGACGCGGCACAGCAGCTAGGCAGGCGCGCTCGCCACCAGCACCACCTTCTGCACCAGCTCGTACACCTCCGCGTTGTCCGTCAGCCGCGCGTTCACCAGTCGCAGGTTCGTCAGCGGCGACGTGTTGTGCTCCTCCAGCCACGTCGCGATCCCTCGCGGTCGTACGTCTGGCCGTCAGACGTCGTCACAGGGTCGCGCATCAGCCGCTGCCCGATCGGGCACCAGCACCGCGCAACGTCGTCCACGCTCACCTGCATCGCCAGCTCCGCGCTCAGACGCTTCATGGCAGCAGCCAGCGCCTCGTCCGTGGCGCCGCTCCCGGTATCCACGTCGAGCTCCGCCAGCACACGTTCCTGCGCCGCCTGCTGCGCCAACGTTACGCGCTGCTGCAGCTGCGCCTCCGTCAGCTGCTCCAGCTCCTCCGGGATCTCCACCCACCGACGGCGTTGCGGATCTCGGCGCCGTGCTTGGCGGGCACCGGTGTCGCCGCTCTCCCCGCTGGTGTCTTCCGATGCGGCCTCCGCCAGGTGGCGCATGACGTTCAAAAACAGCGACGACATTAAAGCCTGAGCGGGGTCCTCCGCACTCGCGCTGCTCCCGCCGCTGAAGGTCACGGAAACCCTCGTACGCCTGCGCTCCTCTTCGGCGCGGCGGCGGATCGCGTGTATGTCACGGCGGTCATTCTCTTCAGAGCTGCTGGTCGAGCCCATCACGACGGCCGGCGGGATGGGAGGGGGGCAGGGCAGGGCAGTCCGCGGCAGCGAACAGGGGCAATGGCGCTATGGGCTATCGGTCGCGTGCTGGGGGGCACCGCGGTAGAACCACATGAACGAGAGGGAGGCAGTGGGGAAGGAGGCGGAAGAAAATGAGAGCAGAAAACAGAAAGCGCACGAGTGTCCGGCTGCACCGGCTCCCGCTCAGAGAGGCAGGTCCACACACCGCGGCGCTGCACCCGCCGCACCGCATGGGAAGGCGCTACTTTGTATTTGCACGGCGCGATCCACCGCACGGGGCAGCGCAGTGGAGGGCCGTAAAAGGAAGACAAGAGAAAGAACAGATTCCTCCAATCCGCGGCATCAAGGGTCCGCAAATGGCTTCTAGGGGTAAGGACGGGGCGGAGCACCGCAGCGCTGGGGCAGCGCGCCGCGCGCCGGCAGCGTCGCCCTACAATGTGGCCAGATCATCCCCGCACGGTCATGTCGGCTCGACGCGGCACAGCAGCTAGGCAGGCGCGCTCGCCACCAGCACCACCTTCTGCACCAGCTCGTACACCTCCGCGTTGTCCGTCAGCCGCGCGTTCACCAGTCGCAGGTTCGTCAGCGGCGACGTGTTGTGCTCCTCCAGCCACGTCGCGATCCCTCGCGGTCGTACGTCTGGCCGTCAGACGTCGTCACAGGGTCGCGCATCAGCCGCTGCCCGATCGGGCACCAGCACCGCGCAACGTCGTCCACGCTCACCTGCATCGCCAGCTCCGCGCTCAGACGCTTCATGGCAGCAGCCAGCGCCTCGTCCGTGGCGCCGCTCCCGGTATCCACGTCGAGCTCCGCCAGCACACGTTCCTGCGCCGCCTGCTGCGCCAACGTTACGCGCTGCTGCAGCTGCGCCTCCGTCAGCTGCTCCAGCTCCTCCGGGATCTCCACCCACCGACGGCGTTGCGGATCTCGGCGCCGTGCTTGGCGGGCACCGGTGTCGCCGCTCTCCCCGCTGGTGTCTTCCGATGCGGCCTCCGCCAGGTGGCGCATGACGTTCAAAAACAGCGACGACATTAAAGCCTGAGCGGGGTCCTCCGCACTCGCGCTGCTCCCGCCGCTGAAGGTCACGGAAACCCTCGTACGCCTGCGCTCCTCTTCGGCGCGGCGGCGGATCGCGTGTATATCACGGCGGTCATTCTCTTCAGAACTGCTGGTCGAGCCCATCACGACGGCCGGCGGGATGGGGGGGGCAGGGGCAGGGCAGTCCGCGGCAGCGAACAGGGGCAATGGCGCTATGGGCTATCGGTCGCGTGCTGGGGGGGGCACCGCGGTAGAACCACATGAACGAGAGGGAGGCAGTGGGGAAGGAGGCGGAAGAAAATGAGAGCAGAAAACAGAAAGCGCACGAGTGTCCGGCTGCACCGGCTCCCGCTCAGAGAGGCAGGTCCACACACCGCGGCGCTGCACCCGCCGCACCGCATGGGAAGGCGCTACTTTGTATTTGCACGGCGCGATCCACCGCACGGGGCAGCGCAGTGGAGGGCCGTAAAAGGAAGACAAGAGAAAGAACAGATTCCTCCAATCCGCGGCATCAAGGGTCCGCAAATGGCTTCTAGGGGTAAGGACGGGGGGCGGAGCACCGCAGCGCTGGGGCAAGCAGCGCCGCGCGCCGGCAGCGTCGCCCTACAATGTGGCCAGATCATCCCCGCACGGTCATGTCGGCTCGACGCGGCACAGCAGCTAGGCAGGCGCGCTCGCCACCAGCACCACCTTCTGCACCAGCTCGTACACCTCCGCGTTGTCCGTCAGCCGCGCGTTCACCAGTCGCAGGTTCGTCAGCGGCGACGTGTTGTGCTCCTCCAGCCACGTCGCGATCCCTCGCGGTCGTACGTCTGGCCGTCAGACGTCGTCACAGGGTCGCGCATCAGCCGCTGCCCGATCGGGCACCAGCACCGCGCAACGTCGTCCACGCTCACCTGCATCGCCAGCTCCGCGCTCAGACGCTTCATGGCAGCAGCCAGCGCCTCGTCCGTGGCGCCGCTCCCGGTATCCACGTCGAGCTCCGCCAGCACACGTTCCTGCGCCGCCTGCTGCGCCAACGTTACGCGCTGCTGCAGCTGCGCCTCCGTCAGCTGCTCCAGCTCCTCCGGGATCTCCACCCACCGACGGCGTTGCGGATCTCGGCGCCGTGCTTGGCGGGCACCGGTGTCGCCGCTCTCCCCGCTGGTGTCTTCCGATGCGGCCTCCGCCAGGTGGCGCATGACGTTCAAAAAACAGCGACGACATTAAAGCCTGAGCGGGGTCCTCCGCACTCGCGCTGCTCCCGCCGCTGAAGGTCACGGAAACCCTCGTACGCCTGCGCTCCTCTTCGGCGCGGCGGCGGATCGCGTGTATGTCACGGCGGTCATTCTCTTCAGAGCTGCTGGTCGAGCCCATCACGACGGCCGGCGGGATGGGAGGGGGGGCAGGGGGGGGCAGGGCAGTCCGCGGCAGCGAACAGGGGCAATGGCGCTATGGGCTATCGGTCGCGTGCTGGGGGGGGGCACCGCGGTAGAACCACATGAACGAGAGGGAGGCAGTGGGGAAGGAGGCGGAAGAAAATGAGAGCAGAAAACAGAAAGCGCACGAGTGTCCGGCTGCACCGGCTCCCGCTCAGAGAGGCAGGTCCACACACCGCGGCGCTGCACCCGCCGCACCGCATGGGAAGGCGCTACTTTGTATTTGCACGGCGCGATCCACCGCACGGGGCAGCGCAGTGGAGGGCCGTAAAAGGAAGACAAGAGAAAGAACAGATTCCTCCAATCCGCGGCATCAAGGGTCCGCAAATGGCTTCTAGGGGTAAGGACGGGGGGCGGAGCACCGCAGCGCTGGGGCAGCGCGCGCGCGCCGGCAGCGTCGCCCTACAATGTGGCCAGATCATCCCCGCACGGTCATGTCGGCTCGACGCGGCACAGCAGCTAGGCAGGCGCGCTCGCCACCAGCACCACCTTCTGCACCAGCTCGTACACCTCCGCGTTGTCCGTCAGCCGCGCGTTCACCAGTCGCAGGTTCGTCAGCGGCGACGTGTTGTGCTCCTCCAGCCACGTCGCGATCCCCTCGCGGTCGTACGTCTGGCCGTCAGACGTCGTCACAGGGTCGCGCATCAGCCGCTGCCCGATCGGGCACCAGCACCGCGCAACGTCGTCCACGCTCACCTGCATCGCCAGCTCCGCGCTCAGACGCTTCATGGCAGCAGCCAGCGCCTCGTCCGTGGCGCCGCTCCCGGTATCCACGTCGAGCTCCGCCAGCACACGTTCCTGCGCCGCCTGCTGCGCCAACGTTACGCGCTGCTGCAGCTGCGCCTCCGTCAGCTGCTCCAGCTCCTCCGGGATCTCCACCCACCGACGGCGTTGCGGATCTCGGCGCCGTGCTTGGCGGGCACCGGTGTCGCCGCTCTCCCCGCTGGTGTCTTCCGATGCGGCCTCCGCCAGGTGGCGCATGACGTTCAAAAAACAGCGACGACATTAAAGCCTGAGCGGGGTCCTCCGCACTCGCGCTGCTCCCGCCGCTGAAGGTCACGGAAACCCTCGTACGCCTGCGCTCCTCTTCGGCGCGGCGGCGGATCGCGTGTATATCACGGCGGTCATTCTCTTCAGAACTGCTGGTCGAGCCCATCACGACGGCCGGCGGGATGGGAGGGGGGGCAGGGCAGTCCGCGGCAGCGAACAGGGGCAATGGCGCTATGGGCTATCGGTCGCGTGCTGGGGGGGGGGCACCGCGGTAGAACCACATGAACGAGAGGGAGGCAGTGGGGAAGGAGGCGGAAGAAAATGAGAGCAGAAAACAGAAAGCGCACGAGTGTCCGGCTGCACCGGCTCCCGCTCAGAGAGGCAGGTCCACACACCGCGGCGCTGCACCCGCCGCACCGCATGGGAAGGCGCTACTTTGTATTTGCACGGCGCGATCCACCGCACGGGGCAGCGCAGTGGAGGGCCGTAAAAGGAAGACAAGAGAAAGAACAGATTCCTCCAATCCGCGGCATCAAGGGTCCGCAAATGGCTTCTAGGGTAAGGACGGGGCGGAGCACCGCAGCGCTGGGGCAAGCAGCGCGCCGCGCGCCGGCAGCGTCGCCCTACAATGTGGCCAGATCATCCCCGCACGGTCATGTCGGCTCGACGCGGCACAGCAGCTAGGCAGGCGCGCTCGCCACCAGCACCACCTTCTGCACCAGCTCGTACACCTCCGCGTTGTCCGTCAGCCGCGCGTTCACCAGTCGCAGGTTCGTCAGCGGCGACGTGTTGTGCTCCTCCAGCCACGTCGCGATCCCTCGCGGTCGTACGTCTGGCCGTCAGACGTCGTCACAGGGTCGCGCATCAGCCGCTGCCCGATCGGGCACCAGCACCGCGCAACGTCGTCCACGCTCACCTGCATCGCCAGCTCCGCGCTCAGACGCTTCATGGCAGCAGCCAGCGCCTCGTCCGTGGCGCCGCTCCCGGTATCCACGTCGAGCTCCGCCAGCACACGTTCCTGCGCCGCCTGCTGCGCCAACGTTACGCGCTGCTGCAGCTGCGCCTCCGTCAGCTGCTCCAGCTCCTCCGGGATCTCCACCCACCGACGGCGTTGCGGATCTCGGCGCCGTGCTTGGCGGGCACCGGTGTCGCCGCTCTCCCCGCTGGTGTCTTCCGATGCGGCCTCCGCCAGGTGGCGCATGACGTTCAAAAACAGCGACGACATTAAAGCCTGAGCGGGGTCCTCCGCACTCGCGCTGCTCCCGCCGCTGAAGGTCACGGAAACCCTCGTACGCCTGCGCTCCTCTTCGGCGCGGCGGCGGATCGCGTGTATATCACGGCGGTCATTCTCTTCAGAACTGCTGGTCGAGCCCATCACGACGGCCGGCGGGATGGGAGGGCAGGGCAGTCCGCGGCAGCGAACAGGGGCAATGGCGCTATGGGCTATCGGTCGCGTGCTGGGGGGGGCACCGCGGTAGAACCACATGAACGAGAGGGAGGCAGTGGGGAAGGAGGCGGAAGAAAATGAGAGCAGAAAACAGAAAGCGCACGAGTGTCCGGCTGCACCGGCTCCCGCTCAGAGAGGCAGGTCCACACACCGCGGCGCTGCACCCGCCGCACCGCATGGGAAGGCGCTACTTTGTATTTGCACGGCGCGATCCACCGCACGGGGCAGCGCAGTGGAGGGCCGTAAAAGGAAGACAAGAGAAAGAACAGATTCCTCCAATCCGCGGCATCAAGGGTCCGCAAATGGCTTCTAGGGTAAGGACGGGGCGGAGCACCGCAGCGCTGGGGCAAGCAGCGCGCCGCGCGCCGGCAGCGTCGCCCTACAATGTGGCCAGATCATCCCCGCACGGTCATGTCGGCTCGACGCGGCACAGCAGCTAGGCAGGCGCGCTCGCCACCAGCACCACCTTCTGCACCAGCTCGTACACCTCCGCGTTGTCCGTCAGCCGCGCGTTCACCAGTCGCAGGTTCGTCAGCGGCGACGTGTTGTGCTCCTCCAGCCACGTCGCGATCCCCTCGCGGTCGTACGTCTGGCCGTCAGACGTCGTCACAGGGTCGCGCATCAGCCGCTGCCCGATCGGGCACCAGCACCGCGCAACGTCGTCCACGCTCACCTGCATCGCCAGCTCCGCGCTCAGACGCTTCATGGCAGCAGCCAGCGCCTCGTCCGTGGCGCCGCTCCCGGTATCCACGTCGAGCTCCGCCAGCACACGTTCCTGCGCCGCCTGCTGCGCCAACGTTACGCGCTGCTGCAGCTGCGCCTCCGTCAGCTGCTCCAGCTCCTCCGGGATCTCCACCCACCGACGGCGTTGCGGATCTCGGCGCCGTGCTTGGCGGGCACCGGTGTCGCCGCTCTCCCCGCTGGTGTCTTCCGATGCGGCCTCCGCCAGGTGGCGCATGACGTTCAAAAACAGCGACGACATTAAAGCCTGAGCGGGGTCCTCCGCACTCGCGCTGCTCCCGCCGCTGAAGGTCACGGAAACCCTCGTACGCCTGCGCTCCTCTTCGGCGCGGCGGCGGATCGCGTGTATGTCACGGCGGTCATTCTCTTCAGAACTGCTGGTCGAGCCCATCACGACGGCCGGCGGGATGGGAGGGGGGCAGGGCAGGGCAGTCCGCGGCAGCGAACAGGGCAATGGCGCTATGGGCTATCGGTCGCGTGCTGGGGGGCACCGCGGTAGAACCACATGAACGAGAGGGAGGCAGTGGGGAAGGAGGCGGAAGAAAATGAGAGCAGAAAACAGAAAGCGCACGAGTGTCCGGCTGCACCGGCTCCCGCTCAGAGAGGCAGGTCCACACACCGCGGCGCTGCACCCGCCGCACCGCATGGGAAGGCGCTACTTTGTATTTGCACGGCGCGATCCACCGCACGGGGCAGCGCAGTGGAGGGCCGTAAAAGGAAGACAAGAGAAAGAACAGATTCCTCCAATCCGCGGCATCAAGGGTCCGCAAATGGCTTCTAGGGGTAAGGACGGGGGGCGGAGCACCGCAGCGCTGCAAGGCGCGCGCGCGCCGGCAGCGTCGCCCTACAATGTGGCCAGATCATCCCCGCACGGTCATGTCGGCTCGACGCGGCACAGCAGCTAGGCAGGCGCGCTCGCCACCAGCACCACCTTCTGCACCAGCTCGTACACCTCCGCGTTGTCCGTCAGCCGCGCGTTCACCAGTCGCAGGTTCGTCAGCGGCGACGTGTTGTGCTCCTCCAGCCACGTCGCGATCCCCTCGCGGTCGTACGTCTGGCCGGCTGTCTGAGTGGGGCTGTTCGTTATCGCCGAGCTGGCTGCGTATGAGGGAGGTGAAGAGCGCCGAGAGGCAGTGAGTTTGATTCTGGAAGGAGGCGGTGTCGGTGCTGGTGCAAAGCCGATCGGACATAGCGATGGAGAGGGTGTCTGTTGGGCGGACTGCTTCAATGTGCAAAACAGCGCTCCGGTGGACGAGCCACTGTTCGGAGATGCGCTCTTCGGTGTGGATGCAGTTGTAGCGGATGGCTGGCGGTTTATTGTTCCGCGTTGGTTTACCGTTGAGTGATATAGAGGAAGAATCGCCCTTTACAAATACACGGAGGACACAGTTGGAGGCGCACGTCGTGGGGACGGCGATGTTGCGGGTGAGAGGAAGGTCTTGGAAGGATTTGTTTAAAATGGGTGGTATCCTTTTGCTGTCCGAGGTGTAGTGGTACAGGACCAGGGTGAAGCAGGGGAAGCGTTGAGGGGTTGGTGGTGAGGTGTAGAGCGGGGGGTGTATTAATGTGTAGTTACGAGTTGAACTAAAGCCACTCACTCTTCGGTACATGTCGAAGTCCAGACACCTTATGGTGGTATCCTTCTTCCAGTACACGGATCCGCATGGTCTGGCCTTGCGGTCCAGCACCTCCAGCACGACTTCCTCTGCCGATAGGAATATGGGCACGCGAAGTCCGATAGCCTTTTCCCTACGCCGGAGCAATAGGTTATTGCAGGAGAGGTCCACTAGCCTCCGCTTTGTGTGCGGATGCCATGGGGACAGCACCTCCACCACCACTTCTCGGCCCTCCGTTCTCATCGGAAACCTCATCTTGAAGAGAACTACCCCCGCCTTCACATCCGTCCCCGGCACACAACGTGATGGGAGTGGGCTGAAGGAAAGACCGTAGGTGGTGGTAGCGGAATCCATTAGAGCAGTGAGGTGTCGCTCCCATTCTGCAGGTGTCCAGCCATGAGATCCATCAGACCTTGGAGCCACTTCAGCATTCACGTCCTTGAAGTTAGTCAAACCCAGCACGACGAAGTCTCGAACAACTCCACCGTAGAGCTGAAAGCCAAAATGGTTCAGCAAAACATTCAGAGCCCCTATCAATCGATCCTCCTCATCATCCGAACAAAGGTCTTGACGAACTTCAGCCTCCTCGCGACGATCAACTATTCTAGCCGTTCTGGTCGCGATCGCCCGGTGTCCCAGGGCATTCTCGAGTTTCTTCAGCGTCAAAGGCGGTGTTCCAAATTCTTTCACCGCGGGAAAGCAGGAGAGAGTTGCTACTTCTGCAGCGCTAATCATTCGCTTCAGTTTTATATTTTTGTATGTGTGGGAGTCTGCGAGAAGAACAAAGATGAGCACGAGTAAGAGACAGCATGAAATGCATCATCCCATGCGTATAAGCATAATAGATGACATGGAGTGCAGCGAAGATATTTCCCTTCGCACTGAGACAATCCCTCTAGAAGCAGAAAATAATAATAATAATAATAATGTCGAATGCTGAGTCGCCAGGCATCGTATATACGAGGCGTGTCACACAATGGAAACGTTTCTACAGGTGAGTTGAGCAAAAGAGAGACGATCCGCACCACAGCCTACCTCTTGGTCTAGTAGTTAGTCTAGTAGCTAGTAGTAGGATCCTTTGTGGGTGCATATTTACGCACGTCTTTAGTTTCCGTTGCTGAAGCTTTGCGAAGAGCAACGTCACCGTATGGAAGTAAATCGCTTAATATCAGCCGAAAGGTGTTTGTTGCTGCTGCTGTTGTAGTTTGTTTGTTTGTTTGTTTGTTTCCATCCAATTACTGTCGAATGGGAAGAAATGTTATTCGGCAGATGCACCATCTGTGCGTAGTTGGAGAACCCCGCGAGATGCACGCGGAGCTTGTTTTATCGGATATCCGGGTTGCCGGCGGTCCCGGTGGACCCTTTTCGGGAGGAGGATGCTGCTGAAGATGAGACGCACTCGGATCTAGAAGTGTTGCTGAGATCATGAAGAACGCTCCACAGCGGCCGCAGCCCCGCCAGGGAATGCCTCGAACGCTCCTCCAGTCGCGGGACATATCAACACATGCGTTTCCGTTTAGTGGCGAAGGCAAGTGTCCCCCACGTGAAGGCACCCCCCCGGCAAGGGGGCGACAGTGGGTCACCGCTAATAATATATCTATCTGGTATCTCTTCTCATTTGGCCAAGACAACGTGCTGTGTTCCCTTATCCAACGATAAGTCTAAGCGCAGGCAGCGGATTCGATCCAGTAGCGCTACTACGGGATCGGGTCCGAGTGGACGATCAATAGGAATCTGGAAACATTGTTCCTTCGATTGGTAGGTGTTGTCGACTCATGCTCCTTATCGTTCCAACATTGGTTTTATGGTAACTAAAAGTGAGATATTTATCCGCTCGCCTGTTTGAGCCTTCAATATATCACTTTCAAAATATATATATTGAAGAATGGACGTGTCCGAGACTGGTGAATGCTTTACGGATTGCTCCTCTTTCCCTTCTTCTTCAGATTGCTTTCTCCCGTGCGCAAGTTTATTTATTAAAAAAAAGGGTTAGGTAGATCTAAGCATGGCGGTGCCCTTCCATAAAATGACGTATGCCGCCATTACTGAGAGTATAGGCGAGAGGAATGATGAGGAGTAAAGTAGGGAGAGAAAACTATTGGAACATGGAGAAGATAATGGAGAAAGCTTGTGATGTATCACAGGCTTGCGTTATTCATAACACGAGTACCCCCAAACTTGATGAATGCATTTGACATCTTTTACTTTCTGTACGTTTGTGTTATTTTTCTTGTATCATCGGGACAGTACACCGTATCGCTTACCACGAAAAGCAACGGTACTTGCTTTTTTGAAAATTTATTTTTGACTAGTGATGATAAATTGTTAGTTCGTACTTTACGGTTTTTCCTTTAATATATTTTTGCTATCAACCCGATGCCTGCAATTGGTGGTAAGCGTTCGCGTGCTCCCAGCTCGGTTGGAGGTTTCTCCGAGCCAATAAAAATCCAGCGGGATCCGGGCCCCTCAACTCCGGACCGCTGGAAGCGTTTGGGTGAAGCCCCGGTCCACGTTTTGCTGACGAATGTGGTCTACACCCTTCTGGTCTATGGTGGGAGTGTTCGCAAGCTCTTCAAGATCAAGCTGTTCACCAATGGGAGCCTGATGACACTCGAGCCAGATTTGGAGTTGTGGCAAGATATTTCCGCCTCTCGCTTCACCTCAGCGCGGTTGGAGGACGACCTTCATCCTGCCGTTGCAGCGCCTTTTGAAGCTCTTGGCACAGATACTATCGGTGCTTTCATTGATGCTGCTGATACAGATACCGATGAGGATGAGGTGACAGAGGTGGTACCGCCGCCCATGGACGATACTCGTCTCACTCGTTTGGAAATAGCAGTGGACTCCATGCAGTCGTCCTTTCAGTCTAGCCGTCAGTCGTTGGCGGCACTCGTTTACAACGGTGGTGGAGAAGCAGTCCCAGACCTCGACGACCGATCCTTCCGCCTCGCATAAGGCCGAGTTACCTTCCGTCAATTCCACCGCTGCGGCCGCTGCTCTTCTTGATTTTCCCGTGTTGGACGTGCTACAATGGAAGAAGTGCCTGACGCAGTCGGACCCTGGCAGCAGAGAGTTATATTTGCGGTCCCGTTTTAATGGTTTGGGGGGCACCCTTCATCCAGGGCATATGTGGATATGTACTTGGGTATTCTCATTTCGAACGTAAATTATGCGGCTGAGATGAATTGGGAGCCACTAAATAACAGATCCTTTCGACTTGGGCTTCAGCAATTGGCTGCTTGGATTTTTTACCTCACTCAGTACACTCTCTGGAACAGTTCGATGCGCCTATCCGATTTTCACGCGTTGCTACGGACTCGAAGCATTTATGATCATCCGGAGAAGTTCGGGGAGTTGGTGGCTGAAATTCCGGATAAGCACAAGAAGAGGACGACGTGCCATTATTGCCATAAGACCGGTCACTTTGAACGTGATTGTCCGTCAAAAAACGGTCGCCCTCGGATAGGCAGCGATCGGAGAGACCGAGAGAGCGACAAGAGAAGAGAGAAATGACGGGTTTTGATGGCGGCGTCAGAATTTTCCCAACTAGGAGTGCCGTTCCTGCCCCTTCTCCCGGGAAGTCTGATGTCTCTCACTCCGCCACAGGGAAGCCAGTCCCCTCTTCAGTTCCTTCAGTTCATAGAGTCCCTTCCAGAACCGGAGAGGTTCCGGTAGCTCACGGAGGGAATGATGCGGCTGGTAGAGAGCCGCTATGCCCCGAACACTTGGGCCCAGCGAAAGAGCATCCTGAAGGGTTATCTGTATTACTGCCGCAGCAAATTGCTTCCGATAAGTCTCGACACGGCTTCGATGTATGTTATACAAAAAACTGCGACGGTGACGGACCGGTCCGCCCTCCAGTACTTGAAGGTCTTAATATCTCTCCTCCAGGGCGAGGAGCCCTTCTTCGTGACGGTGCGCAAGTGTCTTCAACGCACCAGTGCAAAAGAACCCCTACACCAGGCGCTCGGCATCTCCCCGGCGAACATGATACGACTGATTCAGATAGCCCCACGGGACGAAGATCGAATAGTTCTGAGACTAGCTTGGATGACTGCCAGCCGATGGGCCGAGATAAGCGCTCTCACGACAGATTGCTTCATCGAGGGTCCCGACGGGTCCTTGATTCTGGATTGGTCCACGCTGCCCAAAACGTCGAAGATCAATCCTTTTCAGGAGTTTCGTTATCTACGCTTGATGGATCGGGAAGGAATTCCTCTGCGCAAGCTGATACACGAGCGGGGTCCAGGAATGTCATTAACATCTCTCAATTGGGCCCGCCTGTGCCGACTCATGCGCAGCTTAGGGCCTCAGTACGACAGATTCGGGGTTCAACGTTTCTTCTCGGCGCACAGCATCAAGCGAGGGGCGTTGCAGGCCATCGCCTTAATTCGAAAAGAGATACCGTTCGACGCCCGAAAGATTGTTCTTCTCGGAAAGCACCACGACGCACTGCATTTTCTCACACAACAATAAGGAGTATTCCGTCTTTCTGACACAGTTGGACACCCTGACGGCGCTGCTGGGGGACATGCTGGAGCCTTAGGACAACACCTACCGTGGTACTGCGCTCACCGTAAAACCCCTTTCCGGGGGCACACCTTCACTCGACGGCATTCCAACCACCATGTAGCACTTACGGAAGCAGAGTTGGCTTACCCCCTTCAGCAATTGGACGTCTTGCCTTTGAGAGTTGATGTTCTTCGAGAACGTATGACGAATGCAACCCGGGAACGTCTTGATGATATTTGGAAAATGATATCTTTAGGTGTCGATAAGATCTGTAAACCTCCGAACACAAAACTACGTAACTTGGATGCTTTACATCTGCTGCACTGTGGGATTATTAGAAAGGCCGATGATGCCCCCACTCGTGCTTGGGTAAACCCTTTCTCTGTTGTGGAATACAAGTCGTCGGGATGGAGGCGACGATTTATTGCTTGGCCTAAGCGGAAAAATGAAACCGAGGTGTATGATCCTCAAGTACCGCTTCAGCATATTTCGACTTACCTGCAGTCCGTGTTGTTACCTGGGGCTGCTCTGTATGACCTAAAAGCATCGTTTTACCAAGTTGCTCTACCCGAGGAAGGGCGTTCTGCCTTCCGTCTTATAGGAGAAGATGACACCGTGTATGAACTACTGCGGCTACCCATGGGGTATCGCCAAAGTCCAGAGATTATGCAGCTCCTTTGTTCGGCACGCTGGCCGGCGTGCGATCCCGTGTGGCACCCATTCACGAGGTGCCAACTTCCCCCAGTGTAGATGTGTGGATCGACAACATCCGAATATTTCACTTTTAGTTACCATAAAAACAATGTTGGAACAAGAAGGAGCATGAGTCGACAACACCTACCAATCGAAGGAACAATGTTTCCAGATTCATATTGATCGTCCACTCGGACCCGATCCCGTAGTAGCGCTACTGGATCGAATCCGCTGACTGCGCTTAGACTTATCGTTCATGTTCTTCCACTCCCTTCCGCTCTTTATTCTTGCCGCGTTGCTCTCATATATATCTTCAGAGAAGGCGAATGTCGTTGTTCATTCTCCTTTGAATCCTCAAGTGATCTCAGAACTCATGTCATTGTTCTTCCGGTCCGCTTCCCTTTTCGATAATAGAAAAAATTATTTTTTATTTTTTGCTCCAAATCATCTGTTGCTGCCTTGATGTCGTAGAAAGGGTAGGTGTCACTCAGTACATCTGTATGTTCCTCCCCTCCATTCACCTTAATTGCTTCAATGCAGAGATTTTCAGAAGCTTTCTCCACCAAAGACCGCGATCGATTGTCCACGGTAACAACCGAACTCATCCCCAGGGTGAGATGTACCTTCTTCTCCTTGCTGTACTCACTCAAAAGACGCGTGCGCACAAAGAAGATCGGGCCGCACCACTTATTCACGACGTCCACTTTTTTCGCATCACCTTTACCTGATTCCATTTTGGAGTCGAGCAGCAGCAGCTCATAGTTCTGTGTGAAACGCCGTACGTTACCGTTGCAGGTCAAGGAAATGATCCGCGGCCTTCCTTTGGAGATGTCATGGTAACCTAAATCTATGAACATATTTTCCACCACCGAGAATTTTACAAAAACGTAATCTGCTGCGGGAGTGTTGTGCATAAGCCCCTTCGTCAGTGTCCCTTCGCTGAAGATGAACTTGTATTCTGCTGCGGTCTTTTCATCTGTAACTCTGAATCCAGACAGCAGCACGGGGTTGTTACCATAGAGAGCCTCTTTGGGTTTGTTTTGATGTTCACGGTAGATTGTCTCTGCTTTCTTAAGGCAGTTGAACACCAACACCTCCGCCACCCATCCTTTGGAGGACTGTTCACTTCCATGGTGGAATCGGCAATAGGCCTCAGCCATCCCAGTAGACGTGTAGCGACGACAACGCCAGAACAGCATATGGACCTTTGCGCAGTAAGCCGCCTCCGCAACGTCGTTGTCCGCCCTGAAAAAATTTTCGATGAAATCACTCACTTTTAGCTGACAGTCGCGGGGTGTTGTTTTGTCTGAGCTGCTAAAGAGCTGCGTCACACCCTGGTAGCACTTTTGGAGTTCCTGGAGCTTTTTCTCGGCAGAAAAATGAAACGCATCATTCGCCGCATCCAGCACGAGTCGGGCCTCGGCATAGGTGCACACCTCGCGTCTCGACCGAAGCATTCGTATGCGATCATCCGTGATCCCGATCGCCAGCGCTCCCTCCGACCTCTCTCTACTTCGTGTTGAAAACGAAGAGCACCGTTCTTGTTCGTCATAAAAATTCATCACACTCTCCAGTGTGGCGACGAGATCTTTTTCGGCGCTGCCCTCTGCCACGGCTGTCGCATTCGTCGAAGCAGCGGACCACGTCTCCGCATTTTCAGGCCGGGGAGCCAGGGGGTTAGGGTTAGGGTTAGCCAGGGGGTTAGGGTTAGGGTTAGCCAGGGGGTTAGGGTTAGGGTTAGGGTTAGAGTTATACACGCGGGGGCCGCTTGGCTGCGGAATAGGGTTGCCGGCAGGTGTAGCAGCCTTCGACGATTCGCACCCCATTCCTCAGAGCCTCCGAGAGACAGCAACGCCTAATTTTCTCGCGTTCGTACGATATCAAAAATAGGCGTAAGGGTGAAGCAGCACGCAAGGAATAATAATGATAACAATAAACGTATAGCTCAAAACAAAGCATAAAAAGAAGAAGAAGAAGGAAAATGCTTCAACACCATCTGTTCATCACCATCAGGATCACCAAACATAGCGGGGGAACGCCGCCAGCTCCCAATTCCCTGGTCGATCCGGCAAGCAGGGTACCCCAGTTACAGGGTACTACTAACCCTAATCAGTACCTGCATATACTTGTACTACACAACACGGCGGGTGTGCATTCATCCCCTTTTTTAAATAAGAATATTCATTTTGAGGCGGTCAATTTTGGGCGGTCATCCCCTCCCAGCGAGAGCGACGGGATCTCGTGGGAGCGGAGCGTCCGGCAGGGCCCAGCGCTGCCATCTTCCCACTGCTACACCAAATAAAACTAGAACACTAACAACAAAAAAAAAAAAAAATCGTTTAAAAAATGAGGCGAGCGTTATTTTCTCTGAGTTTCAAGGCAAGAGGCTTCTTTACATATGTCGAAAGAGAGAGAGAGGTGCGATAGATCGATGCTGAGATCCATTATAGGCCCCAGTATACCGAGAACCGTAAGTCCAGGGTATACACCGAGATACATCCGGTTAGAATTCTCAGACATCGAGAGGTACATAAAATTTCACAAAAAACAAAAAATGACGTACTCTCGTTCTGGAACGGCTTGGGGATGGGCGCCAAAGGCGTCCCGTATGATGTTACCCGGTAGTGATGTGCACGAGGCTTCTTCGCCTGCCGACGCCATCACCATCGGAATTTCATGGCACACAGGGCACCTGAGAGTGGGCGACCTCGTCCAGCAAGGTGAAGAGAAGGACGTCGCCGTAAGCCGCGTCGGACTGCAGTGCACCTCGGAAGGGGGGGTAGAACCGCCAACTCCCGCAGAGCGCCAGCAGAAGTGGGACGCGGTCCGCCTCCGGCACTCTCGACAGGCAGCGCCGCAGTCCACGAAACGGATTCCCGACGAGATTTGTTCCACTGGCCCGAGTTGACCTCTCTCCAACCCGGTACACCTCGCGATCCCCCGTGAGGCTCATTCGTCCGTGCAACGACGGGATGTCTGTGAGGGTTCGGCGAAACGGGCCCAACGCACCAAGGCTCTGGCCCTCGTTCTCGCTCAGGGCGTACCACGTTGCATCGCTTACAAGGATGCAGCCAAGATTGACTTCCGTGGCCAGTCGATGCGCTTCAATGATGCACCGTCCGCGGTACTGAAAAGCGGTTCTGTTCCGTGTCCGCAGCCGCCACACCAACCCGGTGGAAACCCCAGTACAGATGTGCGCGGCCCAACGAAGATCAGACGGTGAGAGCGAGACAATCGGCGGCATATTCAACGCCTCTTCCTCCACTGTCCGGCAGCACTGTATCGCAGCAAAGACATCGTTGGTCATCGCGGTCACCTCACACCCCGTATTGGACAGCTCCTTGATGTGGAACCGACGCAGCGCATCACGCACCACCTTCTCCAGATCTCCACGCAGTCGAGCTGTGGCATCCGCGTCTTGTGCTTCGCTCGAACGGGCCACCACCTCCCCGAAACTAAAGACAATGCACGTGGCGCTCATCCGCTTGTTGATTTTCGCTCCCCAGTGGCCCTGGCAGTACTTGTGGAAATACAAAAACGCCAACAGCAGTAGAGTGAGGCACAGCAACGCGATGAGAACCAGTAGAGCCATCCAGTTGGCGCTATTCATGATCGGCGTGCTCGTGGTTGTTGTTGCTGGGTGCTCCACAACGCGGGGCACTATAGTTGTAGTGGGCTGTCCATTCTGTTTGGCCTGTGGATAGTTCATTGCCGCCTCTGGGTGCAGTATTTGCTCTATGCTGAACATGTGCAAGTCCGTGGAGCCGTATGTGCTCTGCCCGCTGCACTCTACACTGCCGAACTTCCCCGAGCGCTCATCGCACACCTCAGACGTGTACCGCAGCGGGAGTCCGTAGATGCTGAAGTCCCCACGGTCTATAATAGCCTTGGCCAGATTCTTCGGCGCGAGCTCTGAGGTAAGGGTAGCTGCCTCCGCCAGCAGGTGCATCGACACGAAAAGCACCAGGTGTGCGGGGGTTCTCTCGGATGGAAGGGCCACCGCGTGGAAGGCACTGAGCAGGGGGGACTTTGCGTACGCGTCCGCCGACGTCGCCGTCCAGAGCGGCAGGTTAGTTATTGTCAGCATACGGCGCTGCACATCGCGAGTTACCTTAGTTTTTTGGAAGTACGTGAGAAAGTCGTCGTACACCAGCATAAAATCTGGGAAGAGCATTGCCACATGAGAATTGGTGTTGGCGGCAAGAAAGTCGGCAACGGGAGCTGGGCGGTAGGCTTTGAAGCTGCCGTACACAACTGTGAGTTTCCCATGCTGCAGTCCCAAGCTTGGTTTGCGGCGACGTGGCGGGGCCGTTGCTCGTAGGCTCGCCTCGGTATCGGTGCTGTTGCCAGCTACGGCTTCCAGGTCATAGATAGCATCATCGAGATCCGCAGCGCCTTCAGAAGGGCGAAAAGTATAGAATGAGAGAGGACACTTCCAGTAGCGCCGGGCGGGGGAGACGTAGCCCCCATCGTCCGCCAGCTGGAAAGCTGTGGGAGAGCAGTAGTAGTAGGCCGCACCGGGGGGAGCGGTTTCCTGGATCGGAATGGCCAAAGCATTGTAGATGGAAGGTCCGAGATTTGGGTACACAGTAACAGCGTCTTCTCTATACGGTGCATTTGCCAAGTTTGTGAGGGAGTACTGTAGCAAGCTCAATTTTAGAGTGTTTTCCAGCGGTAGGGCATCGGAGCCGACGCCGGTGACGGCCACGCCCAGCCGCCTGGAACTGAGATACGCTCTCACCGACGCTGCATCCGTGGGGCTGGTCAGCTGAATTTCATTCAGTTTGATTTCTATGCTAGAGCGCTGCCGGGACTGCTGCACAACTCCCACTGCCTCCACCACACGCTGAGCGTAGTCTAACGTAACGCCAGTTCCGCTGCATGTGGGGCACGTCAACAACGACAACAGGAGCGGAACTGGAATATCTTGCTCCGCAAAGTAGCACGAAGCTTCGCTCACCGACAGGCTGTAGTTCATGCTTTCGATGTTGCTCGGGGCAGCCCCGGCCCTCGACCCCAGCGCAATTTCATAGAGCCAGACAGACCTCCCGCCCTGATTGCATTGGCAGCCACTGCGCTGCGTCGTGCTGCTCTGCTCTGTATCACACATACCTGAAAAGGTTGCTACGCGGAAGTCCTCGCCGATCGTCCACGACGCGCTAACACCTGGGCCAAGCAAATACTGCTGGAGGTGTGTCGAAGAGCAAGCGGCGCCTGTGGAGACAAGCCCCTGCACAGCCCTCGCTGTCATCGAGCCGACGATCCACCCAGCCACGCTGTATATCTGGGCATAAGGGTCATTATCTTGGATAGTATGCGTGGTCGAGGAGTAGCATGCCTTCCAGTTAGAAAGGAAATGGTTCTGGATGTATGCATGGTTCAAGTCTTTTGCAATATGGTTCGTGTTGGTCATAAAGAGTCGTTGTGAGAATCCTGTGGGGAGCTCAGCGGTGCTGTAATACGCTTGCAGCTTTCCATAGTTGTAGGAAGACGATAGCGTCACAAGATTTATAAACAGCGTCGACTTTAGATACAGCGGTGGAAATGTAACGGCAAAATCAAACAATAACTGAGCTTGGGGCATTCCTGCCTGGAAGGATGAAAACTTTCCGTCGTACAGAACGTAGTCAACCCCCTTCTGGTACCCCACGGCCTTCACAAAATTCGTAAGATACCGAAGTTGCTGAGGACCGGCCCACACAGCATCGGCTGTTGAAAATGCAATCCGTTTGGTCCGCAGGACAATAATAGCGTATCGGATAGCCATCATGGCCTCCAACAGCTCTGATGAGCGCGTCAGATACGTAAGATCGTTCCAATGTCGAGGAATGTCTCCCTTGAAGTAGCTTCCAATGTTGGTTATTCTCTGTGTCTGAGCAGTCCCAGACTGCACCTGCTTCAACATTACATGATCCATGATACCAGTAATCGTCAATGGAGGCTTGTTGTTTGCTGTTGCCGAGAATATTGCGCTCTCGATAAACGTGGCGGTGTCGCGGCTCCCATCATATCTAATTGTCGCACGTCCCATGGTGGGTAGTTGTTGGTCCAAAGCACAGTTAATCCCAGCGTTAAAGTACTGTTGCTGCCTGGTGGTGGTGAGGGAATCCTCCACAACAATTTGAAGGATGACGGAATCATCACAGTTCTCCGCCTCTGCCGCAGGGTAGTTGCACAGCACGTACAGGAAGAAGATCAGGTGCCATCGAAACGCTAGGAGAAGTTGCATACGTCGTGCTGGCGCCAGTTCGGCTTCTCCTTTTTTCTCACAGAAATTTTATCTGCTACGGTAGTAATTAAAAAAGAGATATTGTGAATAGGGAAAGAGAACATGGTGACAGAATCATTAAAAATGGTTGGTTGAAAAAACACGCTAGTAGTAGTTAGATACATCGTTCGATACTCAGTAGAAGGGTCCTCACGGTTGCAACAGGTCTGATAGTATTTCTCTGGCAAGAAAAAGTACTGTAACTTTTCTGACCTTTGCTGTCTGGTTGTGTTTATCTCAATAGCGGACCTTTCGACTTTCTAATGGGGCTTGAAAATGTCGTACGGTTTATCTCCTATTGATATGCTCTTAAATGCTCTCTTTCTTATTTTTCTTTTTATGTGTTGATGGTTGAGTTGCAGTCACAGCTCGAGGACTACGTTAGTAACCCTCGTTGTTATGATTATTGGTATGGCCGAATATTGCTGATGAGACACAGCCACTGCTATACTGTCAATAAAAGAAAATATATATAGGTACCACTTATTTTTTCTGGTTCTTCCGACGAGATCAATTGGAGTATTAGTATTTTTGGGATGTAAGGTAAGTTAAATATATTCTGCAGTCCGCATCTCTCCAAAATGCAGTATGTGGTACCAAAGTTGCAGATCCGATATCAAGTTCCTGGTCCGCGTGAGTAATTCTTTGCTAGGCCCACTTATTTATTTTTATTTAACACAAACAGAGAGGAAAAAAGAAGAACAGCAACAAAGAAATATATAGTAGTCAGTCCTACTATAGTAGCACAGAGGGGTAGACTATATTGAAGTAGTGGAGTTATGAAAAGATAAATAATAAATAAATAAAATAATAAGAGCATATAAAAAAAAGAAAGAACGAAAAAGTCTTTTTGAGCATGTAAGTCTAACCCTGATTGTTCTTATTGTTATTGTTGTGTACTTGTACTTATTTACACTTCGTGATAAAGTTTTTTGCTTACTCCAAAAAGAATTTCCTCTCCCGCTCAGTAATTTATCCTTTAACACGATGTGAATCATGAGAAGTTTCTAAAGGTATTTCTTACAGTAGTGCATTTCGGTGGGTAAATTCACCTCATTGTGTGAAAAATAATGGAGGAATACCACATTTTTCAGAAGCTGTCTCGTCTTAAGCAAAAGGTATAGGCCCATAATTCATATTCCAGTACCAAAAATATATACCGAATGAACTCTATAGAGTCCCAGTATGTTATAGTTTTTGTTGTTGTTTTTGTTGTTGTTGTTGTTGTTAGAAATATTCTGTGTTCCTCTTCGACCTTTCCTTATAGGATGGATTCTATAATACGGGATTCTAGAATTGTAGGGAATTACTACCTTGTAGGTCGTCACTGAAACAGAAAAAGAAAAAAAAGTAGTATTCATATAACTCATATTTTTCAATTCTGGAACCTTCACATTCTTTATTATGTGAAAAGAGAAAACGCTCGCACATATTATTGGAAAAAAAAACGTTGGTGCATGCGCATGTTGATAATGTTTTATTTGTTGTTGTTGTTGTTGTTGATATTTCGAGTAATCTTTCCTTCTTTTTACCTTACAAGAGATGAATCGTAGCGAGCGGCTGAACATTACAAAAAAAAAATGGCTGAACTTAGAAGCGTTTTAGTAATATGGAGTTGTTTTTTTTTTTTGCAGTTATTGTTCTTTTTCTTTGTATATTATTATTGTTGGTGTTAGTGTTGATATTGTTGTTGTCGCTTGTGTGCTTCTCCATCCAATGACAGTGATGTTGTAGTTTTTTTTTTTTTGCTGTTGTTGTTATTTTTGTAACCTGTGATTACTGTTTATTGGTATTAATGATAATGATAATTAATATTAGTGTTAGCAGGTCAAAGGTGTTATTTATCATATTTATTTTATTTTATTTTATTGAAAAAGTGCGTTCAGATATTTATTTTATGTTGGCGATTGTTCGTGGCAATTACCCTTTCTAGTACGGCCGAAAAGAATAGTTCTACTTACTAGTTGCATGATAAGAAGTTTTATGTGGGGAACAAATAATGTCATATATAGATAGACAAAGAGATAGTTATGGATTTTCAGGTGATAGACACTATTTCCGCTCTTGCCTTCTCTCTGTCCGAGCGAATTTTAAAACTCCGATCCGTGTTTTTAAAAACGTCGGGCGGCGTGGGAAGAATCTCTTTTGCCGGGGCGGCGGATCCTTAAATTACAATCGGGCTTTGGGAAAAAATGAAAAGCCGAGGGGGGAACAGAGAAGGCGGAGAAAGAAAGAGAAAATCCAAGAAGTAGCAAAAACAACAACAGTAGTTGACACCCACCCTACAATAATAACGCATTCGAATGGCGCATTCCGAGCTCCCCCCAAGGGGATAGCCGGCATAAAAAAAAAAAGCCTAAAAGAATTTAACTTAAGGGCCGAGCAAAGCGGACCACAAAGGAAACCGGGAATCGGCTGGGGCAAGCGCCGGGGCGCCCCCACAGCTAAATGAAAGGCAAAGGGGCCACCGCGGCCTGCATATTTGCCGGCTTTTTTTTTTTCCTGCCCTTTCCCCGCGCATCCCCTTCTTCACCGCCATTTAATGCCGGCGAGGGCCCCGCAGGGAAACGACTTTTCCGCGCCCATGGGTATTGCGCATTTCGCCCCCCCTGGCCGCCAAACGGGCCCGATCGAAAAAAGAAGAATAGAGAACGAGAAGGGAAGAACACTGTTCGTCGTGTCGGGGTAAAGATTGAAGTCGCATGTATATGCACCGGCGACAATTTCAAGTACCCAGGTGATCGTGCCACCATGATGGATCCTGTAATTATTTTGTATGATTTTATATAAAAGATAAAAGGATATATGCGAAGTGTAAAAAACATGAAGAACAAGGACTTAAAAAAATATATACACCTTTGGAATACCATTATTTCCAAGGGTCCTTGTCGTGGAGGAAAAAAAGGGGGCGGGTGGGAGGTTTATTTAGAAAAATGGGAAAGTCCACTCGACTTTCTCTTAAGTAGGAAAAACAACCGTCCATATCAAAGAAAAAAGAGAACATATAAAAAGATCATTCATTGCCAATCATCTAACTTATGCCCTTCAATCTTTTCCCTAGAGGTTGAAACCTCTTCGGGGCATTGCACTCCTCAACTTGTTGTTATCCCATCTCACTACATTCATCTCACAAGCTCTAAAAAAAAAAGACCACAAAGCTTTCAGAACGAAAATTATCAACCGAAATATTATTATTATTTTTTTAATTATTCAACATAAAATATTTCTATTGTTATATATTGCGCGTGTGTGCCCCGCAGTCCAACTTCAGAGCCATTAAAAATATAAATTTAGACATCTAACTTTAAAGTAAGCACTTTAAAGTAAGAAAAAATGTTTTCTTTTTTTTTCTCTCGTCTTCGGAATTCTATTAGGCATTTCTTTATTTTTTATTTTAAATTTGAACACACCAGTATCACAACCCTCAGTTGTTGCTGCTAAAAAATACATATCAGCTGAGGCCACAAAATAAAAAGTTATTTCTTCTAAAATGGCGTTGGTTCGGGGCGGCGGTTCTCTCCGGGACATACATAAATAGCAATCAGAAAAAAATGCTACATTGAGAGAAATTCCGTGCAATAATAGTATTTTATTGATTAATACTTGTTAATCTTAATATTACTCAGAACATTCTGTAAAAGATTCACAGTTTGAGGCGTAATATAACTTTTTAAGTAAGTTTTTTGTAAAAATTATATTTGAATGATGTGTGTATGTGAAGCTTTGCGTTGACGCAAAACTTAGTTGTTTGCTCGAAATATTTCTATGCATCTCTCCACAAATTGCATCTGTCGAACTTAAAAAAAGGAGGAAAAAAAAGGAAAGAAAAATGATGCAATTTAAAACCCAATGAATAATATTGTTTGCGGAGCTTTTGTCCCGTGGCACCATAAACAAATAGCGAAGCGTAAATGAGTATCACAACTGTCCGTCAAAATAATAATATTTAGAATAATTGTTCTGGTTAAATTGTCTCTGCTTCGAGGCATATTAACAATTAAAAAATTAATTAAACAAAATTTCCAACGCAATAGATATCTCCAAACAAAATTAGGTTCTCTTTCTCACACAATAATAATAAAATCGTCATATTATATACGATTATTAAGCTATTATTGCTGTTTATGATGAAACAATATATATATATATATATATACATTTGCTGATCGTCCCTAACAATGCAACACCAATATGTTGCGGAAATAGGTTAATAGGTTTCCCATTATTATAATTATTATTAGTTATTGTTGCAAGCCACAGTACCCATTGTTGCAAGTCAGAGTCATGTAAAAACAAAATACTTCACGTTGTTTCAGCAATGCAAAATTGCTTCCAATTAACTCTCCGTTTCTGCTGAACAAAGGAAGCTCTTTTGCATTATTATTTTTTGCGCCCTATTTCTGCCTTTGTTTCTCCTGAAATAATTACTTAAATACATAAGCAAAATAATCAAAGAAAGGAAAAGGAAATAGCTGATAATAATACATAAAAGCCAGGGTGTATATGAATATATATATATTTCTTTATGACCCCATTCCTTAAATAATAATAATAATAGTCTTCGTCTTAGTCTTTAAAAGAAATAATAAATTTATCAATAATAAATAAATAGATGAATAAATAAAGAGTTCTGAAAGTATTATTATTTCTGCCTATTATTTTTCCGCATTCTTCGGCAAGAATAGCACTGTCAATCAAATAATTGAGCTTCCTCTACAGAGTCACTCTCTCTCTCTCTCCCTCTATCTCTTTCCCCGGTGAACTAGATCTAATTGTGAAGAAAATGGAAGAGCAATTGAAAGAAATCGAAGGAACTTTAGCTAGAACCAAAGAAAGAAAGAACACAATTTTGTACAAACATGCAAGAAAAGCTGAACAAGAACAACGCTTAGCAAAACTCCAGCTTAGGGAAATACCAACAAACCCAGCAACAGTAAATGATGTGCAAATCATCAAGTATATATTATATCAGCTGAACAGGCAGTTAGGAGAAAAAAAAGCTTTTATTAAAGATAGCTCTAAGATCAGCATTGAGAATGATGGTGAAGCTCACGTAAGAGCAATTAATGATGAGATTAATAAACTCATTAGGCGTAAATTCGATTGGGAAAGACGTATGGCGCAGGTATCAGGGAAAGAAGAAACACGATTAGGCCCTAAAAGAAAATTATTTTTTGGCTGCGCAAAGGGTTTACCAGAAGCGGTAAGGTTAAAAACAACCAAGCGGGAAAGATTGGAGGAATTGGAATCGCTGTCTAGTTCAGCTAGTAGTGAAGAAAACTTTGCAACTAGAAGCGTGTCATCTGATCGCGAGAGTGAACCGGATGAAAGTGCGTCCCATTTAGATGATCAGATATATTTTGCTCACATCGACAATCTTCTTAAAGATTCGACTGAACGTATCCTTCTGCAGCACGAAAAACTTGCCGAAAAGCAATTTCGTTCTCCGAAAATACAAAACGAAACAGCTGGTGCGACGCAAGTTGACACGTCTTTTATCGGATCATTTATGAAGGATGATGGCTCGCTCGGCATTCCCGATGAGGAGCACTTTAAAAACCTTTTGATGCACAAACGGAAGGAAGCTCTTTTGGCCCAGCTATCTCGAATAAACAAAGTATAGTACGCGATCACTTTTGAAATGTGAGATGCTGTGGTCCCCAAGCAAATAACTCCCCTATCAACGAATCTGTTTCATGGTTTGAACGATGGGGATAACCACTCCTACGCTCAATGAATACAATTGATACCATGCGCTTAATGATTTTCCAAAGCATCTCTTAATCTGCTCTTTTCCCATTTTGTTTTGAATGACTACCACTAGACTTTCATTGGCCACTTGACTCCAGTTTCGCCCTGGCTTTTCAGCCAACTAGTGAAATTGCATGCTGTGGCCTTGCAACAATGAAAACAACTAAAATTAAAAGGAAGGGAAAAGTTACCTCAACGCCTCTCTATCCTTTATTGAAGTCTATCGCTCACAAGAAGAGTTCTGAAGAACTGAAATCCGCAAAAATACCGGTAACTGTTGAAGAAGGTTCAGGGCAACCGAAAGATCCATTTTATCTACCTTTGCGGAGCGCGCCAAACAACAGTGGCTGCATGCACTGTCCGACCCTGACATGCCAATGCCTGAAAATGGGTGTGCTACTCTCTGAAGTGTACAAGAATGTGCCCATCAGGCGGATTACGGAGGTGGCAGGATCCCGGCACTTGTGTGCCAAGTCTCTGCTACCCCCTTTTGTCACTCGCCTGATTCGGTTGATGAAAATAACCGGTAGTGATACATTCTACGATTTCGGATGCGGTAACGGATCGATTCTTTTTCAAGTGGCTTGTCTGACAGGAGCGAAGTGTGTCGGAGTGGAGATCAGTAGGCATAATGCGGCGCTAGCTCGAGAAGCGTACAAGATTCTCAAAGCAAAGGTAGTCGCTGTGGGATTGCCAGAGCCGAAGGTTTCCATCATTGAAGGGGATATAGGCGCAGTGCTAGCTGACGATTCGTTTTTTACGCGAAACGAAGAAGGCGGTGGGAAACCAGCCATTTTGGTGTCAAATCTTCTCTTTCCAAAGTCTCTGACACACTACATGTCGGAAGTCTTCAGAAGGTTACCACCCGGCAGCCGGTTTACCTGCTTTGACGATTTTTACCCTCATGGGAGGGCGATAGCAGCCATCCGAGACCCAGAAGCTTTTCAGTTGTTTGACATGAAGGACTATCTTTGGCAAGAGATGAGTGTGGAGTGGTGCCCTATGACAGGCCCCTTTTACATTCACTGGAGGCGATAACCATAGAAAATGTTGACGCATACATTCACCCCTTTCGTTGTTGTTTGTTGTTGTTTTTTTTACTATCCGGGCTTGCTGGTTTTTCTTGTGTTTGTATCAGCACTATCACCCACTTTTTCTTTGTTAATATTTTCTTACTTGTACGACGTTTTGAAACAAACATTAACCAGAACCACCAAAGCATTTCTCAGTTTCTCCCTTATTTATTTTTGTACTTAAAAGGAATGTATTGGCATTCGTGTAGTCGAGGAACTCTCTCTGTGTGATTCTGCGCCTCCTCCTCCATCTCTGAGCTGTTTCACGCTTGCCGTCTGACCCTTGGCCGCGATAGGCAGCACACGGTATTCTATCGAAAAACAGAAAATAATAATAATAGAGTAAGAAAAGAACTGTAACGCGGTGCCTCCATCGTGCACTTGATGTCAATTCTGGATGCGAGTGCCGGCATCGCTCAGGCGTCCGCTGTAGAGCAAGTGGAAGAGCACATGAGCGTCCTCCACGAAGCGCTTTTTGGGGATGCGTGCGCTGCCGTATCACCTTTATCGCTGAAACAACAAATTGAGAAGGTCATGAAGGAGATGGATATTCGCGTCACAAGCAGGGCCAGTCGCAGAGCGGTCCCCTTCACCCCTCATCTCCTGCCGGAAGCCTGCTTGCTCCTGGCGGACATGCTGGTCTCGCTTTCCAACGAGGTCCCAGCGAAGCCGCCCCTCAGCGCCTACACCCTTCGGCTTGAGAACGCTCTTCTTCCCACCGTTTTTATGCACTCGCAGGTGACGCCACAGCAGCTGGTGTCGCCCCTATTATGTCGCCCTATGAGTGTCTTTCAAACGATTGTAACGTCTGGTGGCTTTGACGGATCGTACTACGCAGAGTTGGCGGAGACGTGTGAACAACTGAAGATGAACTTTGGCATTGACCTACTGAAAGCGGCAGATCGCCACCCTCCGCCCGAAGCGGTGGGATGCTGCGAGAGAAATGGATCGCCCTCCCCCTCCAGCCAGCTGGGCACACCCGCGTGTCCAACCTCACGTACAGGAAAAAAGCGTCCCCGCAGTAAAAATGTGAGCAGCACGGTGCCACAGCACTCCGTCCCGGCGTATCTCCTCACGCGAAAGCGCCCTTCTTGGGCATCTCCCCTGACGTCTACAGTGGTGACACCGCAGAGCACTGCGGAAACAAGAACGCCTGACGATAGCGACAGCGAAGAAATTCTAGCTGCCGAGACACCGGAGAAGTCGTATCCAGCTCTATGACTGCTCGCTCGTATGGTTAGGGTGAGGCCGTGTCCTTCTCTTGATGATGCTTCTCTATTGCATGCTATATTTCCCTGACAACAACAACAACAACAAAAAAAAACAATCACAACTTATCTGCAATGTTCTTCCATCGCACGTGTTGGGTACGGCGTGGTCTCCCCATGGGTGCTACTTTAGCCCACTCCGTGTTGGCTCATCCACTGTGCGGCTCCCTCCTCTACGTCCTTTATTTTCTTCAACGGCGGCACTGTATCCCGTTTCCAACATAAGAAAAGCTCGAGTTCCTCTTTACGAGGGCTAAGGGATTTCTAGACCGTATTTATTGTTGGTTGAACCTATCTTGTTTGTAGTTGCTGCTGAATTTCTCCCAGTTCTTGTCAAGATGGACATGCGTGGACTGGCGCACTTCATCCGTGACATTCGTGCCACGGATGGGAACAAGCGGCTGGAAGAGGTGCGGGTGGAGGAGGAGCTCGCGAAAATCCGCGCCAGGTTTATCGATGAGGGAAGCATGACGCTCTACGATAGGAAAAAGTACGTGTGTAAGCTGATGTTCATCGCCATGCTCGGTTACCCCATTACCTTCGGACACCTGGAAGGCCTGAAACTCATGGCCGAAGAAACGGCGTCAGAGAAACTGATTGGCTATCTCTCTATCACAGTTCTACTCAACGAGAATAGTCCTCTGATGGATCTCACCACCCACACCGTGTACCGCGATCTACTCTCTGGGGAGGATTTTAACAGGGGGCTGGCCTTAACCGCTATCGCCAACACCGGAAATAAAGCTTTTGTGGAGGTGATGCACAACGGCGTGCAGGACATTGTGCTCAAGGAGTCTACCAATACAGACATTCTAAAGCGGGCTATTCTGACGCTCCTTTGCGTGTTCCGCAAGTACCCCGAAATAGTAGATCTCCGTCTCACGGTTGAGAAGCTCGTGGAGCACCTTGACACCGCGCAGGAAGACCTAGTCATGGCGTGTGTGTCCTTCATTCAAGGGTGCATCAGCAAGGAAACGGCTCATTTCTTCCCCCCTGCCGTTCCGAGCGCGCTTATCCGGTCTCTGGCGCGCATTATCAATGACAAGAGAACCGAGCCTGGAAACGTCTACTACGGTGTCCCGACACCTTGGCTGCAGGTAAAAGTACTTCGTCTGCTGCAATCGCTACCCCGTCCCCAGGATAGCTCGGAAATAGCCGTTATCAGCGGTATTGTGCGAAAAATTATGCGGGGAACGGAAAAAGTGATGGCCGAAGCGCAGACACAGCAGAAGCAGCGAGGAACGACGAACCGGGTCAACGCCATGATTTCTATTTTGTTTGAGGCTGTATCGTTGATCATCGTCTGGCAGCTGGACCTTCCTCTTTTGAAGGAAAGCGTGGGAGTAGTGGGCCGCTTCATCATCACAAAACGGGGGGCCAACATCCGCTGCATCGGCCTGACACTGCTCGCCAAGCTGAGTGCGGCCAAGGCACCAGATTTCGACTACGCTCTTCTCTGTAAACAGTACGAGCAGCAAATTGTTGTTGCCCTTCACGACGGCGATGTCTCGTTACGTCTGCAGGCCTTGCATGTCCTTGTGGCGATGTGCAACGAGGGAAACGCCCCAGATATTGTCAAGGAGCTGCTCTCATACTTGCCCATCAGCACACAGCCCCTCTTCCGGACGAAGCTAGTACTCTCCATTGCATATCTCGCGGAAAAATACTTCGAGCGCTCCAGTAGTCACTACATTGACACGATGCTCGCCGCTATCGCTGACGCCGGGGACCTGTGTCCCCCCGCAGTGGTCCAGCGGGTGGTACACGCCGTGGTGAACAACATCTCGGTGCAGAAGCGTGCCGTTTCCGTGGCGTTCAAGTCACTGAAGAGCGGAAAGAACCTCACAAACGAGGCGATGATTCGGGTGGCCGCCTTTTTCCTGGGAGAGTACGGGTGCCAGATCGCCCTTAACCCGGAGAGCACGCCGTCGGAGCAGGTGGCCGCCCTGCGAAACCAGCTGCAGTTTCTCTCAGAATCTACACAAGCAGTAGTGTTGCACGCCCTCATCAAAATGTACAACGTGTACAGCAACGTGGACCTGCGCGGGCGCATATCAAAGATATACCGCAGCTACGCCTACAGCACAAGCCTGGAGCTGCAACACTACGGCACGGAGTACGCAACGCTGATTGGCCACTGCAAGCCAGCCCTGCTCAACAGTGTGCTGGAAGCGATGCCACCGTTCGATCCAGGCCTCTCCTACGCACCGCCGGCGTCGCTCGAGTCGTTTGAGCAGTGGCAGCAGGTGGTACTTCTCAGCAACAAAGGCGGTTCTTCGGTGAGGCCCAAGAAGGGAGGCGAGAAAACGATGCTGACGCTGCAGCAGTTGCTCCACACCGTCTCGGCAAGTACCAAGGAGGCGGAGGATGCCGACGAGGCCCCCGAACTAAACGAGGTGTTCCAAATGCATCGCCCCGTTGAGGTGACGGCACAGCAGCGGCAGGAGATGTGCGCAAACGAGATCTTCTTCCGGCGTCTTGCGAAGAACGAGGGTAATACACTGTACCGAGACGCGGATATTGAAATATCGTGTGAGCAGGCATATGCCTGTGCCGATGCGCGGCTCACTTTGACGCTAACGCCTCGCCAGGACCGCAGCGGCATCTCCAACGCATCTATTTCCGTTGCCGGTGTGGACGCCGGACTCCTGCTGGAGTGTCGCGTGACAGAAGTGGGGCTGGCTCCCGGCAGCGCCATCTCGCCGCTTCTACAAATGGAGTTTGCAGGCCGCTCAGCCTACCCATTCAGCAGCCCCCCGCTGCTGCGAGTGGAGTACGCGATGAATGGCACAAGGAAGGTGAAGACGGTCGCGCTGCCCATCCTCACCACCCGGTTTATCACTCCCTTGGACCCACAGGGCGCGTCCTTTGGCGGCGACTTTGCGGCGAAGATAAAAGAGCGCGCGACGCCTCTCAAAGCGGTGTGCCCCTGCCCATCCTCCTTGTGTAGCCGTGACACGCTGCACAAGACGCTGCTGCGAGAGGGATACAGCGTACTGCACTACCGGACAGAACAGGGTGCCGACGAGGACACCGTTGAGGGCATTGGCGTTCACACCACCTCCCCCGCCACCCGGCTGCAGTGCAGCCCTGTCCTCTGCGAACTGTGCCTGCTACGCGCACCTGCATCGCTTTCCATGACGGTGTATGCCACCAGCCCTACGCTGCAGGAGGCCGTATTGACTTCCTTGCAGGAATGTTTCTCCACGATCCCGTGAGTCACAGCAGCAGAGACGAGGCTCGGCTCGATACACCTACCCCATCCCACGGCCCCTAAGGGAAGGGCCAGAGCAGTGGAGTTTATACGGCGTAGAGGATGCGGTGGCGCAGCTAATCATCATTCCATGTTTCTTGGCCAATCTCCCTCCCTCTCGCTTTTTTTTTTTTAAAAAAAAACAACTGTGGTTAGTGCCTTTTTTTTGTTTGTTTGTTTTGCGTTCAGAAGTCAATGTAATCTCGTGGACTTCAAGTTTAAAGAAGTTGCGCGCACAAATCCGGAAGAACTCCCGTAACCCCGGCACTGGTGGAGAGACCGGCAGAAACGGGAGGTGTGTGTGTGTGTGTGTGTACCCTGCGAACTTCCTTCCTCCCTCCTTTTTTTTTTATAATTATTCATTGTTTGCCGTGCAACAAAACAGAAAAAAAAAATATAACGTTCCGAAACTGAAAGAAGAAAAGAAAAAAGAGCGCAGCACAGCCGCTTCGGTGTCAGACACGTATCTACACAAACCAGGTAGAAGGCTACAGGTGTGTCGCGTGCCCCTCCTCCCATTGCGCTCTTTTGCGTTTAAATCGTGTGTAACTTCTAAGGTCGTCGTACGGTGCGAAGGTGCCGCGTAAGGTGGAGCTCAGAACACCGAACCGGCCCCTCCGCCTGCTCCATGCAGCGAACGCTGTCCCTTCAGCAGCTGCGGGGACCAACGCTGGTCCTTCTCAAGCGAGGTGGTAAGCCGACAGACACGCCGGACTATAAGCAGGTGTACCTCCCGTATGACGTCGAACCCACGGCGGCTGAACAGGAGAGTGCAAGAAGAAAATTGTCCGTGGCCTACCATGGGCGTTGTGAGCACAAGAAACTGGTCGAAGTGAAGACGGTACCGAACAATGTGTATACCTACGGGAAGGAGGGCATGTCGATCCCAATTTCAATCTTCAAAGACCAAGCGGATCCTGTCATTGGGCCAGAGTGGACGTACCCGGGTATCTACGAGAACAAGATCGTGTCCCAGCACTGGTACACGCAAGAGCTCTTTGACCGTGAGAAGCGCGGCACTTTTGAGTCGCCGTGGCAGCAGCAGGTGCTCGACAACCAGGTGAAGCGCCGTCTCTCCCGGGTGGCGAGGCGGATGGCGCTGCTGAATCTAAAGGCCATCGATTTGTTTCAGAAGGAACGCGGCGGGCCCCGGCGCCCAGGGCAGGAGACCCCCGGGAAGGAGAAGCGTGACAAGGGCTAACTCGTCGTCCTCCGCGCTGCCCCAGGAGGGTCAACAGGGAACAAACAACAACATCAACAACAACAAGTGCAGATCTCGTGTCTCGCATCTTCTTCTGCTCTCAAGTGTGGCGGGGGGGCTGTGCCAACCTCCACCAAAAACACTTTCCTGCTGTTACTGCTTCCTCCTCTTTCCCCCTTCACATTGAAATGCTTATGTTTGTCGTTTGCAATATATTCTGCAGTTGATATCTCGACCTCACTATCCATTTGTCGACACCCTGCGCGGTATAGTGTTTATTATTCCTCGCCATGACGCCGGCCCGATCGCTCGCTAGGGTTCTCCTAGCACCCCTGGCGCTTCTGCTTTGTGTTACGCTGGCAGTAAGCGCTACCAGCGCGATCCCCCGGCTGCTGCGGGACACCAACCCCTTCTTCTACGATATTTTCATTCGAGGTCTTCCCGCTAACGGGGTGATTGTCGGTGAGGAGGCCACCATCAAGTTCTACGGCACAGATCTCTCTCCCGACGACTCCGCTAAAATAATTGATGAGGACAGCACCGCCTGCGAGAGCGGCGCCGCCGCTGGCGGTGTGCCGGTCATGACCAAGGCCCATGTACAGGCTAACGGCACCGAGGTCTACTGGGCCATCACCGTGAAGAAGGAGGGACTGTACCGGATGTGCTATCGGCGCGGCGAGACGTGGACCGAGGTGTCATTCCGCGGTGGCCGCCCGTTTCCCAACGAGACGACCACCACCCTCCCCCCGTCGACGCTGGAGCCGGAGCCAACGGCGGCCCCCGACAGCAAGTGTCCCACTCTCCCCGAAGAAGAACGCGCGGCGATGAAACCGCTCGTGGGCCTCAAGCTCGACGTGGTCGGGCCGTGGGACCTGCAGCAATTCACCACCCCTGTCGCGGACATCCTGTGCATCCCGTGGCAGAATATTGCTACCATCCGCGTCAGCAAGAGCCCTTCCTCCAGCGTGATGCATTGGTATTTCGTTATCTCGTGCCCCACCCCCTCCTGCGACGCAGTGGAACGGTACCACTACCTCGTCAAGTACATAGCAGAGAAGGGTCCCATTCAGAACAAGGAGATCACGATCCGCTCCGCCGAGGGCCTTCTTTCTCTTCCTTTCGATGTTCACACTACCGTTGTGGAACGGCGCTCTGGCGTTATGATTCTTCTCACCTCCTTCTTCTTCCTGTGCGGGGGGGGCTTCTTTGCCTTCAGCGCGTACAAGTACCGTGAGCGGCAGGAGCACTTTGGTGGTGCAGATAACCTCGCGCTGGTTGACGGCGATATTGAAGACCTCTTTCCACCGGAGGCCCCCGGGTTCGCCATGCACGACGATGACAACCCAGTTCCTGTGGAGGCCTACCTCGAAGTCGAAGAGTAGGTACACTGGCCTTCTCCAAAAGGGATTGAAGCCCCCAAGGATCCACGTCGATGTAAATCCTCGCCGAAGCGACCCAAGTGCGGCGAGCGAGCCTGACGTCCTGGAAGGGGAGAGACACTATATTTGCCCTTAAAATACCTGTGTCTCGATATCTAAATCTATAGATAGTACTGATACTGATACAGATACGTAGATGTAATGATATCCTCGCGGCACTCTAAAACTCTTGGAGAAGCAGTAAGAAACAAGAAATATAATCAAAAATATTTTTTATGTGCGCTTGTTTCATTCCTTTCTTTCTTTTCGTCCTCCCTCTCTTGTACTTGATATATCACACGGCGCTGCGGGAATGGAATTTCTTTTACCTTTTGCTCTTTGTTATTCGCATTCGCTCTCCACCACATAACTGTCCTAGGTGTGTTCGTACTCGCATATTGAAAGATGATTTCTGTTGCCGTGCGAGGTGTCTGTGGGTGTGCTGTGCGTGTGTGCTCTGATGTGTGAGAAATCTATATTCACAGCTGTGTCCTATTTCTCTCTCT
>VFSE01000089.1:0-44126 GCA_010157825.1 Vickermania ingenoplastis | reverse complement strand
ATGTGTACGAGGGCCTGCCTGTGGTCCTCATCCGCGACATCACGGAGGCTACTGCTGAGAACCTGGAGAAGTGGCGCGGCGAGATATACGAGAAGATGCAGCGTGGGGAGCTGAGGCTGGAGAAGAGTGTCGAGTACTGATTCAGGCCAGCGAAGATGGTGGTGGTACTGAGGGCGCGACCTTCAGATGGTCGCCAATTGGAAAGCAATGCCGTACGAGCGGGCTGGTGCGGAAGCCAGTGGTGGCCGGATTAGCGCACGAAAAGGTGTCAGTATGAACACAAGGTGGGACCTGTATTGCTCCACTGGGGTGCTTGCGACTCGTGGGCCCTGGTTATCCGCGCGGAGCAGGCTTGCGCCACCCACACTCCATAACGACATCGGACTGCGCCGCAAAACATCCCCTACTGGGAAACTAGTACGGCCAGACGAGTGACACCGACTCACACAGCGACGGATTTGCCTCTCTGACTGCTCTTTACGGGTTATTATTAGAGAGACCACTTCCATATGCGACCGAGAATCGTGCTTGGAAGGCTTGAACAGTTGGTCTGTCTCTCTTTTTTTCTGACATGTGTGGGTTGGCCACGTTTGTGTGTGTGCGGCGCCGCCTCTGATTACCGGGTGCAGGTTCCAAGACTATTGTGTGGTCCTCCTCCATTCTTTCCTTTCTCTCTGGTTTTGTTCTTCTGGCAGCAGCTGCTTGCACGAATCCCTTCTTATTGTGCTTCTCCGATGGCACAGATGAACATTGTTTGCGTTGGCGCCGGGTACGTGGGCGGCCCCACGATGGCAGTGATCGCGCACAAGTGCCCGCACATCACCGTCCACATCTTCGACATCTCCGAAGCGCGGATCAAGGCGTGGAACGCCCCCCCCACGACAGACGGCTCGGCCTTCCTCCCCATCTACGAGCCCGGGCTCGAAGAGATCGTTCTGCAGGTACGAAACAAGAACCTCTTCTTCACCACGGACAGCAGCGTGCTGAAGAAAGCGGACGTGGTGTTCATCGCCGTGAACACCCCACCAAGATGGAGGGTGTTGGGGCTGGCTGCGCTGCGGACTTGACGTACATCGAGAGCTGCGCTCGCCTGGTGGGAGAGACAGTGGAGAAGGAGCACGTTGTGGTGGTGGAGAAAAGCACGGTGCCGGTGCGGTGCAGCATGGTGGTGCGGCGTATCCTCGAGACGTACCGGAGGCCTCACGTGAACTTCAGCATCCTTAGCAACCCGGAGTTCCTTGCGGAAGGAACCGCGATCAGCGACCTGCTGAACCCCGACCGCGTCCTAATTGGCGGCAGCGATGACGCCATTGGGGTTCTCTTCGGTGTACGAGAACTGGGTCCCGAAGGACAGGATCGTCACGACGAACCTGTGGTCGAGCGAGCTGTCGAAGCTGGTGGCGAACGCCTTCCTTGCGCAGCGCATCTCGTCGATCAACTCCATTTCCCCCCTGTGCGAGAAGACCGGGGCCTCCGTGCAGGAGATCCGCGAGGCGATCTCGCGGGACCACCGTATCGGCAAATACTTCCTCAACGCGTCCGTTGGGTTCGGGGGGTCGTGCTTCCAGAAGGACGTTCTCAACCTGATCTACATTTGCCAGTCGGAGGGCCTCCACGAGACGGCGGAGTACTGGCGGGAGGTGGTGAAGATGAACGACTACCAGAAGGAGCGCTTCTACCGGAAGGTGGTGGATATGTGCAGCGGGACGCTGCGGAGCAAGAAGATCGCCGTGCTCGGGTTTGCCTTCAAGAAGGACACCAGCGACACGCGGGAGTCCGCCGCGATTTACATCTGCGCGAAGATGCTGGTGGAAGGAGCGAAGATCTACATCTACGACCCGAAGGTGCCGGAGGAGGCGATCTACTCTGAGGTGGAGTACTTCATGGACGTGTATGGGATCAGCGTTGCATCGGTGAATAAGCGCAGCTCTCAGGGAGCGCAGAACGCGCTGCTGGATTTTATCCGAGCGAACATCGTTGTGGTCCGCACCGCCATGGATGCCGTCGACAACGCGTCCGCGGTCCTTGTGCTGACGGAGTGGGATGAGTTCAAGACGGTGAACTACGAGGAGGTGCACCAGAGGATGCTGAAGCCTGCGTGCCTGCTGGACGGGCGGCTCATCTTGGACCACAAGCGGCTGGCCGAGATCGGTTTTGAGGTGTTTGCCGTGGGGAAGTGCACGGGGGTGTAGTCGAGGCTGCCGCCGAAAAGTACCGGGAGGGGGGGAGACACCGTACCGTGGCGGGAGAAGACCCCAGCTGCACCCGATGTTGAAAAACTAGCTCCCCTTCCTTTTTTTCTTTTCTATCTTCCATTTCATTCTATCTTTCGTACTACAGAACAACTATACGCTCTAACGCTGGGGTACCCTGACGCCGCGGGGGTGAAGTGTGGCTGCTGAGGGACCTCGTGACCGAACACTGCAGCGGCACCCACTGGTGCACAACTCTCCGGATGGGGCATCGACGTATGTGCCCCGTGCTTCTCGGGACCGTGCCGTGCGTGGGCAGCCCCGGCGCTGGTGCTGGGTATGTGTGGCGACCTCCGTTGGGTCTAGCCACGAACACCACTCCCGTACGCCACCCTGTGCGTCTTTGCTTCCCTTCTCTTGTTTACCTTGTGTTTGACTCCAGGGTTGTAGAACTCTTAAGAACGCCTACCTAGCTGCTTGCCACGATGCGGGGACCGCTGCGTTTGCTGAAGACCCAGTGGTCTCACGGCTTTTCTTTGTTTCTTTTCTTGGCCGTGTGCATTGCCATCCTGTCCGTTGTGACGAAGGATCTCGGAAGCGAAACTGTCTCTTACCGTCTCCGGTCGAAGTTTTGCGCGGCGAAGTTCACAATGAACTACATTCCTCCAGCGGATTACCTGGACCCGACGTTTCTCGAGCGTGAGAAGCGCCTCAACGTGGATACTGACCTCCCCCCATACGCGCACCTGACCCGCGAGGACGTGCTGCACTTCCCCTTCCCCTTCTCGCTTGTGTACCTCACCTTTGCGGACCTACGGCCCAACGTGTACTCGTCCTCTGGTGTGGTGCTGTCGATGGACGAGCGAGTCTACGTTGGGCGATACGTGAGCCCCCCGGGGACCTTCCGGAGCTCGAATGCGACGCAGTTCGTCCCCCAGCTGACACGCGGGGACACAATGGTGGGTGTTGGAGTTAGGCGGTTCATCTCGATCCCCCAGCGGTACTTCGTCGGGGACAACCCGTCGGGCGGGATACGTCGGATAATGTGCACGTACTTTGTGGAGCTGATGCGGCGTGTGGATGCACCGCGGCCGCTGGTCGTGGGGGTTCCGTATGCAGACGCGGAAGTTTTCTTCACTGAGTGCGTGGCCCGCAACGAGCGGGACCTGTATGGAGTGGAGCGGAAGTTCGTTCTTGTGACGACAAAGTCGGATGCTACTGGGCCGGTGTCGCATTACTGGCGTGGTGGCGAGGATAGGATAAAGGCGCTGCTGAACCACCGCCTTCTGGCGCACTGGTACTCGGAGATGAGCGACGTAGAGCACGAGAGGCACACGAGGCTTCCGATGGGGTCCGAATTCCATTACACGGGGAGGAGCTTACTTCCTCTGGAGCCGGAGGAACGGAAGGCGAAGAACGCGAAAAACATCGAGCTGACTCAACTTTACCTTGACGGCCTGGATCTGAGTGCACTGTTTCCGCACACCCGAACTCCCTTGGCGCTGGGGCGGAAGGGTGTCGCCTGGGAGGAGCACCTGGTACGTGGGCTGGGGTACAACATGAGCGAGACGACGTGGGTGAGCCTCGAGGATCTGCCGCCCAGAGTGACCACCATCTACATAACAGCCCCTCTCGTTGAGGGGAACGCGGCAGCACCGCTGCGGGAGAACTGGATGTCTGAGGTCCGAATCTACAAAGAGCCTGTGGGGGGTTTCACAAGTAGCGTGGCGTTCCTTCCCTTTCCCGCGGCGCTATACCACCAGTTGTTGCAGCACCCTTACGGGTCCCCGAACCGGAGCCTCCGGGTTGCTGTGGAGGGAGTGAATGAGAAGGGGAACTGCCGCTGGGAAGCAAGCACGGGCCCGCCGCCCCCCGCGGAGCTGCTAGCGTGTGACAAGGAGTGGAAGAGAGCGCTCCGGGAGTATACATTCGCGGGGCCGCCTGCGATGGAGTCTGCGAAGGTGTGGGAGGCTCTGCACCTGGGTGCGATCCCCATCGTGTACCATGAGAAAGCTGCTCCGAGCTCTTCGCTGGCGAAGTACTCCCTGGCCGCCGCGGAGAGGACCATGTACGAGTACCTGCCTGTGGTCATTATCCAGGACATTTCGGAGGTGACTGCTGAGAACCTAGAGAGGTGGCGTGATGAGATCCACGCGAAGATGAAGCAGGGGAAGTACAAGCTGGAGAAGCTGTTTGCTCAGCACTGGATGAACAAAATAGTGGGGCATACCAACTGATAATGCTAAGGCCCTGGATCTTGACGCGAGTACATGGGGCTGTGTCCTCATACTCCTAGGAATAGGTAGCTGGACATCCTCCAACGTTAAATGTACGCCGTGCAACGGCGTGCGGATCCCTAGAAGATAGCCAAGCGCATGCCCAATTAGTACCTCTAATAGTGAGCCGGAGGCCGAACAAAGCGCCGGATTAGGATCTGATCTCATTTGTAGAAATAGTAGTCGTATTTGAATAACTTCACTCGGTGAATTGCAGCAGCAAATAGAGTACGGGAAGCAAAAAACCACTATATCTGCAATAGTCGTGGCGCCCCATGGCGGGCGGCACGCTTGTAAATTTCGAATAGCTTTCTCACCGACTTGTACCGTATGTTGAATATGGGCGAAGAGAACCGCAATAAAGTTGTAACGCGGCACAAACGGTTCTTGTTCGCCAAATGTTATGCGTGGCACCGATCGCCGTAGCGGAATCTGCTGCCCCCCATGCCGTACCGGCTTCCCTAGTTCCACAGAGACGGAGATTGACGATCCACACGGCAAGGACTCCGGGGCCTGATAGGCAGGTTGGACAACAGAAGGTACACCGGCTGAGGCAGACACGAGTAACTGCATCATCTCAGGATTCGTTTTGTAGCCCATCGGAAGGCGCAGCAGCTCGTCGCACTGGCCGTCCGACCCGACATACCGGAACACTGCCCTGGCATTGGCAGGAAGAGGGACCTGATAGAAGGAGGCCTTCACATCATAGAGTCCTGTGCCGGGTGTGCGGACGGCGGACACGTACCGAGATACGTGCGCTAATGGGGTACATCTGGTTTGTACGCCTTCCGCTCATCTTTTTTCTTCTGGCCAGGCAATAACACGACGATGGGAGACCTGGCGCTTCTTCTCGATGACGGAGAAAGGAAGTACCCAACCGCGCGTAGGGCCAACCCCCGCCGGCTGGAAAATGTCGTTCTTCAAGAGCACCGCTGCATCTTCCCGTCAAATTCGTTCAGAAGGTGGCTCCCCAGGATCATCCGGCCCAAGAGTGAGTGGTGCCCATAAATGTTCAAAAGCTTTTAAACTCTCGTTGTTCATATAGTGTTTAAGAACTTCGACTTCCATGGGAGCTACATCGGTCTTGTGGAGTTCAATGGCGAGCTCAGCATCTGTCATGTCCTTTTTTGCTGCTGACCGGCCTACGTGTAAACGTATGCCCTCGAAAGGGTGGTAGTTTCCCTGAAGGGACCCACGGAATGTCTCGGCAGGCCAAGATATCGGCTTAAAAAAAAACCTCCTTTGAGCCCTCGTTTTTTTTTTTTTTGAATCGGAAACCTTTTCGATATCCTTTACCGACTCACGGAACTTACGTGGCTCACCGAAAACATGATCCCGTTCTAGTGTCTCTAAAACTTTTGTGTACCCGGCGTGTTCCACTACACAACCCCCGGGCGCTTGTAAAAATAAATTGATGCAGCTAGATGCTGAACCAGCGACTTCGAGGACGGATGCTCCCCCCCCCCCGGCAATGCGCATGATGCGTCTACTGCCAGAAGGAGGAGGTTGAACTGCCGCTTCTGATAGCGCAACTGCATAGGGTTATCGGACAGCAGTTTGCTGCCGCGATAGGCGCATCGCTCAAAGAGCGGCATTTTCTCCAATAGAGGCTTCCACGAGGGGGTACATCGAGCTCGTAAAAGCCCTCGGGAGCTGTAGAGGCGAAATCGGCTGCCTTAGCTGGTGGGGACACCGCTGAGGCCGGCGCCGGGGATAGATTGAACAGCACCTGCCGCCCGATTGGCAGATGTTGCTGGAGAGCCCCTTGACATAGGTCTGCCAACCGTGGCGGGAGCCGTCCAACTAGCCAGCCTGCAACGGATCTGTGCCATACCACACTCCGTATGCTTGAGACGGGCAAGCTCCTCACGGGCAGACTGCCATTCGACAGCCATTTGCCACGGCATCGTCTCCACGTCCCCATCGGGCACGGATGCGACTTCATCCACAGCAGCTACTGCACGTCTCTCCCAGCTGCGCGGCCACCGCTTCATGTAGTTGCCTGTCGTGGAACAGGACACTGACGACCTGGTCGCCCTCGACCTCATTCCACAAGCTGGGCTCACCATCTAGAAGATAGTCCCAGCCCAGCTTGTCTTCCATTTCGTCTTCTCCGAGCGATTGCACAAGTGCACCGTCGCATCGTTCACAGTTTTTTTTTTTTGGCCAGTTTCGGTCCGACCGCCGTGCCGACGCGCTCCCATTCACTCAGCGACTGCCCAACGTGTACCGGACACATTTCCGTCGCCTGTGAGGCGCCAGTGTTGGCGTTGGCGCGGATTTCTCGTCGGCATCCGATTTCCTTTTTCCTTTTTCAAAAGAAACGAAAACTTTTCATAGCTAAACCGGGCGAGCGGAAATGTCTTTCTAATGACCAAGAAGAAAATGTATGGGCGAAAGAGCATAAAGTAAACAACACCTACGATTTCAAAAGAACATTAGATTTCCGAAGATATTTTTTAACTGTCACCGCTGACCCTCAAATGCATCACACCACCTTTTCTGGGGCCGCTTGCTGCGTTGAGACGTATCCATTCCTCTTTCTCTCTCCTCCGCTGCTTTATTCCTTTCGCGCTGCTCCCAGAAAACTGCGGAGCCCGATCAGGAACACGGGGATATACCTACTGGAATAGAAGGGAGCCAACCCTGGAAGCAGCAAAATGGTTCATTCCTTATCTCTTTGTTAGTGATAGAAACCAACCACAATCCGAACTATCGTCGCACCATCCGGACGGACGAAGGCCCCTCCTTTAAACGATGCTCTGACGACGATCGCCCAATTGGATGCTCCACGAGAGGAAGTACCTTCCCGTGTGATGCTCTGTGGGCGGAGCCGGGGCGTTCACGTGATCCGAGCGCCGTCGACCGACCGCCCGGCATCGGAGGGGACTTCTCCAGCCCGAAGCTTGTGGCGCAGTACCTAGAGATCAGCACCCAAAGTATGGGGTAGCACGGCCGCTCTCTGAGAAGCACATAGATTTCACATCGTTTTACTTTTCACACACTGGCTCCACGTACCCCACTTCTCCACGGAGCAGAGAGGCACAAGGAAGAACGGAGAAGAAACCGTATTGTTGACCCCAATCCACTCGGGACCACCTCAGACATCGGAACCAAGGCTATGCGAAAAACAAGTTCTTTCCGAGGATTCATATTTCGAGGTGCCGGTCAGATCACCTGTGCGCAAGCACGACTGGAGATTTTCCGAACCTTCCTCTCCACCGACGGGATTCTATCTGAGGCTGAAGAGACTGCTACAGATTGAGGCGCTGGCGCAACACTGTTTGCTGCTCCAGCCCTAGCAAGATTCCGTAAGCTTTGCTGCCGAGTCTTTGATCCTTCTCAAACACTTGCAGCACATCGCAATTGATATCTATCTATATTTGTTTGCCAATAAGACAAGATACTGCCTGCGCTTCTGACGGTTCCACCCATCCATGGACACTAACACCACAACACCGTAATCCGCTCCTTCTTCCTAAGGTGCTGGTGAGACTTGCAGAGATCATAAGAAAACGAACTTAAAGCCTCCTACGAGCGCTTTTGATATTGTTTTTGCTACTTCTATAAGGTTGCACTTGAACTGAATGCTTCCTTTTGCCCGTCCCCTTGACCATGGAGCGC
This sequence comes from Vickermania ingenoplastis, assembly GCA_010157825.1. Classification (NCBI taxonomy): domain Eukaryota; phylum Euglenozoa; class Kinetoplastea; order Trypanosomatida; family Trypanosomatidae; genus Vickermania; species Vickermania ingenoplastis. The sequence continues at coordinate 36,034 of VFSE01000089.1, read as the reverse complement.
AAGGCCACTTGAAGGATTGAGAGTATTCTACTTAGAGACTATTATACCTACGGGTACCACTACTTGAAGCTCTTCCAGACTTGTCCTCTTGCTGCTTCACCCGCCACCTTGGCCCTTCCCTCCTCACACAAACTCAACTAGACCGTAGCTCACAGGTATGATCGGGAGAAAGATCATAACAACCGGCCGACGTGTGAGATCCTCACGTATAGCATATCGATGCAGATCTGTATTGACCCCAGGACGGCTGATCCGTAATCACGGAGTTCTGGTAAGCATCATCGTCTGTATCATCATAACGCTTCTCCCGGTACTTACGCACTATCGACAGTGGAATCCGGCTTACTGCTCCGATAATATTGTATATGGGAAAACATTCTTTAACAATATATATGCGGGGTGGCAATTGCCGGTATGGCCTATCGAAGATCGTTTCCAAGCTCCTCAACACGTCGAATTTGATGCTATTGAATATCGCCATTATCCCTTTCCTTTCCCAAATACGTTTGCTTCTCTGTGTGGACTACGGCCGAACATGTACTCGATCAGCAACAACGTCATCTCCACCAGCGAGCGGAGAGCTCTGCGGAGACATCTGCGGGAGAGCGGACAGCTTGGGGACGTGACTACGCCGGAGCAGCTCATTCAGGATGTAGCGAGGGGGGACAGCCTGATGCTGGGGGATCGCATGAACTCTGTCCCCGAACAGTTCTTTCTGGAGGAGCTGCGACCCGGGTGCTTCAACGTCAGCGGCTACTGCGACGACTTCATCCAGTTGCTGCACGTCCCAGACATGCCTCCGCTGCTGGCAGGGATGCTGACGACGGACGTCTACGTCTTCACGGTGGACTGCCTGATGAATCGCAATGAATCTTTAGCCACGGCGAAGAGGAAGTTCGTCCTGTTATCCTTCAACGATGACTTCCCCCCTTCTCGATCGTTCCTGCGCCGCACACATCGTGTCGTGGACCCGGACTACCTCCTGAACCATCCCTGCTGGTGCATTGGTACTCCCAGCACAGCGACATCAACCACCCGAAGCATACGGGTTTGCCCCTTGGATTCCTTTCTACTAACCTGCCGGAAGATTTCGCGTTTCTCGCTACTCCCTCCGAGTCAACGAGCTCTTCTGCCCGGGAACAACGGGAGAATTTCTTTGCATCTTTCCTAAGGAACCTGGATCTCAACAAGGTGTTCCCGCACATCAACCAGCCACTGCAATACGGGCGGAGCACCACCATCTACCTTGAGCAGGCGCTGGAGCTCTTCGCAGATGACGGTGGCACCGCTCCTGCGGACTGGATACCGCTGGCGGACCTGCCGCAGCGGGTGACGACAATCTTTGTCGTACTTGTGCCGATCCCGAGCGGACCGCGATCTGCGTCACCGAGCCTCACGTCGGAGGTGCTCGTGTTCCGTGATGGAGCGCTGGCGGGCTGGGGCCGGGGCGAAGCACGTTGCATTCCTGCCGTTCACAGCTGCCCTGTACCATCGTCTGCAACAGCATCCGTACGGGGACCCCAACCGCCTGCCGGAAGTGGTTGTTGGGTTTGGGGTTCATGCGTCTCGTGAGAAAGTTCAGGAGTACTTCGAGACCCACCCCTCTCTTGCTGCGCTCTCCCCCTCGAAGTCACTGGATGTGTACTACAATTTCTCGCAGCATTACAACTTCGTGATGTCTCCGCCGGGGTACGGTTACGACTGCTTCCGTACGTACGAAGCCTTGGCCTTGGGGCTGATCCCTATTTTGGTTCATCCTACCAGCCCTCTGGTAACTACATTCAAGGGGAGCACTTCCAGCCAAACATGTATCTTAATCTCCCCCCTCATACTTCTGTGGATGCGAATGCATTCATCAATGTGTACGAGGGCCTGCCTGTGGTCCTCATCCGCGACATCACGGAGGTTACTGCTGAGAACCTGGAGAAGTGGCGCGGCGAGATATACGAGAAGATGCAGCGTGGGGAGCTGAGGCTGGAGAAGATGTTTTTTCAGTACTGGGCGAATCTCATTTTAAATAGCACAGCGATCGACCGGGAGCCCTCTACAGGGCCACTGATTCAGGCCTAGCGAAGATGGTGGTGGTACCTGAGGGGCGCGACCTTCAGATGGTCGCCAATTGGAAAGCAATGCCGTACGAGCGGGCTGGTGCGGAAGCCAGTGGTGGCCATGGATTAGCGCACGAAAAGGTGTCAGTATGAACACAAGGTGGGACCTGTATTGCTCCACTGGGGTGCTTGCGACTTCTCGTGGGCCCTGGTTATCCGCGCGGAGCAGGCTTGCGCCACCCACACTCCATAACGACATCGGACTGCGCCGCAAAACATCCCCTACTGGGAAACTAGTACGGCCAGACGAGTGACACCGACTCACACAGCGACGGATTTGCCTCCGACTGCTCTTTACGGGTTATTATTAGAGAGACCACTTCCATATGCGACCGAGAATCGTGCTTGGAAGGCTTGAACAGTTGGTCTCTCTCTTTTTCTGACATGTGTGGGTTGGCCACGTTTGTGTGTGCGGCGCCGCCTCTGATTACCGGGTGCAGGTTCCAAGACTATTGTGTGGTCCTCCTCATTCTTTCCTTTCTCTCTGGTTTTGTTCTTCTGGCAGCAGCTGCTTGCACGAATCCCTTCTTATTGTGCTTCTCCGATGGCACAGATGAACATTGTTTGCGTTGGCGCCGGGTACGTGGGCGGCCCCACGATGGCAGTGATCGCGCACAAGTGCCCGCACATCACCGTCCACATCTTCGACATCTCCGAAGCGCGGATCAAGGCGTGGAACGCCCCCCCCCACGACAGACGGCTCGGCCTTCCTCCCCATCTACGAGCCCGGGCTCGAAGAGATCGTTCTGCAGGTACGGAACAAGAACCTCTTCTTCACCACGGACAGCAGCGTGCTGAAGAAAGCGGACGTGGTGTTCATCGCCGTGAACACCCCCACCAAGATGGAGGGTGTTGGGGCTGGCTGCGCTGCGGACTTGACGTACATCGAGAGCTGCGCTCGCCTGGTGGGAGAGACAGTGGAGAAGGAGCACGTTGTGGTGGTGGAGAAAAGCACGGTGCCGGTGCGGTGCAGCATGGTGGTGCGGCGTATCCTCGAGACGTACCGGAGGCCTCACGTGAACTTCAGCATCCTTAGCAACCCGGAGTTCCTTGCGGAAGGAACCGCGATCAGCGACCTGCTGAACCCCGACCGCGTCCTAATTGGCGGCAGCGATGACGCCATTGGGGTTCTCTCTTCGGTGTACGAGAACTGGGTCCCGAAGGACAGGATCGTCACGACGAACCTGTGGTCGAGCGAGCTGTCGAAGCTGGTGGCGAACGCCTTCCTTGCGCAGCGCATCTCGTCGATCAACTCCATTTCCCCCCTGTGCGAGAAGACCGGGGCCTCCGTGCAGGAGATCCGCGAGGCGATCTCGCGGGACCACCGTATCGGCAAATACTTCCTCAACGCGTCCGTTGGGTTCGGGGGGGTCGTGCTTCCAGAAGGACGTTCTCAACCTGATCTACATTTGCCAGTCGGAGGGCCTCCACGAGACGGCGGAGTACTGGCGGGAGGTGGTGAAGATGAACGACTACCAGAAGGAGCGCTTCTACCGGAAGGTGGTGGATATGTGCAGCGGGACGCTGCGGAGCAAGAAGATCGCCGTGCTCGGGTTTGCCTTCAAGAAGGACACCAGCGACACGCGGGAGTCCGCCGCGATTTACATCTGCGCGAAGATGCTGGTGGAAGGAGCGAAGATCTACATCTACGACCCGAAGGTGCCGGAGGAGGCGATCTACTCTGAGGTGGAGTACTTCATGGACGTGTATGGGATCAGCGTTGCATCGGTGAAGAAGCGCAGCTCTCAGGGAGCGCAGAACGCGCTGCTGGATTTTATCCGAGCGAACATCGTTGTGGTCCGCACCGCCATGGATGCCGTCGACAACGCGTCCGCGGTCCTTGTGCTGACGGAGTGGGATGAGTTCAAGACGGTGAACTACGAGGAGGTGCACCAGAGGATGCTGAAGCCTGCGTGCCTGCTGGACGGGCGGCTCATCTTGGACCACGAGCGGCTGGCCGAGATCGGTTTTGAGGTGTTTGCCGTGGGGAAGTGCACGGGGGTGTAGTCGAGGCTGCCGCCGAAAAGTACCGGGAGGGGGGGAGACACCGTACCGTGGCGGGAGAAGACCCCAGCTGCACCCGATGTTGGAAAACTAGCTCCCCTTCCTTTTTTTTTTTCTATCTTCCATTTCATTCTATCTTTCGTACTACAGAACAACTATACGCTCTAACGCTGGGGTACCCTGACGCCGCGGGGGTGAAGTGTGGCTGCTGAGGGGACCTCGTGACCGAACACTGCAGCGGCACCCCACTGGTGCACAACTCTCCGGATGGGGCATCGACGTATGTGCCCCGTGCTTCTCGGGACCGTGCCGTGCGTGGGCAGCCCCGGCGCTGGTGCTGGGTATGTGTGGCGACCTCCGTTGGGTCTAGCCACGAACACCACTCCCGTACGCCACCCTGTGCGTCTTTGCTTCCCTTCTCTTGTTTACCTTGTGTTTGACTCCAGGGTTGTAGAACTCTTAAGAACGCCTACCTAGCTGCTTGCCACGATGCGGGGACCGCTGCGTTTGCTGAAGACCCAGTGGTCTCACGGCTTTTCTTTGTTTCTTTTCTTGGCCGTGTGCATTGCCATCCTGTCCGTTGTGACGAAGGACCTCGGAAGCGAAACTGTCTCTTACCGTCTCCGGTCGAAGTTTTGCGCGGCGAAGTTCACAATGAACTACATTCCTCCAGCGGATTACCTGGACCCGACGTTTCTCGAGCGTGAGAAGCGCCTCAACGTGGATACTGACCTCCCCCCATACGCGCACCTGACCCGCGAGGACGTGCTGCACTTCCCCTTCCCCTTCTCGCTTGTGTACCTCACCTTTGCGGACCTACGGCCCAACGTGTACTCGTCCTCTGGTGTGGTGCTGTCGATGGACGAGCGAGTCTACGTTGGGCGATACGTGAGCCCCCCGGGGACCTTCCGGAGCTCGAATGCGACGCAGTTCGTCCCCCAGCTGACACGCGGGGACACAATGGTGGGTGTTGGAGTTAGGCGGTTCATCTCGATCCCCCAGCGGTACTTCGTCGGGGACAACCCGTCGGGCGGGATACGTCGGATAATGTGCACGTACTTTGTGGAGCTGATGCGGCGTGTGGATGCACCGCGGCCGCTGGTCGTGGGGGTTCCGTATGCAGACGCGGAAGTTTTCTTCACTGAGTGCGTGGCCCGCAACGAGCGGGACCTGTATGGAGTGGAGCGGAAGTTCGTTCTTGTGACGACAAAGTCGGATGCTACTGGGCCGGTGTCGCATTACTGGCGTGGTGGCGAGGATAGGATAAAGGCGCTGCTGAACCACCGCCTTCTGGCGCACTGGTACTCGGAGATGAGCGACGTAGAGCACGAGAGGCACACGAGGCTTCCGATGGGGTCCGAATTCCATTACTACACGGGGAGGAGCTTACTTCCTCTGGAGCCGGAGGAACGGAAGGCGAAGAACGCGAAAAACATCGAGCTGACTCAACTTTACCTTGACGGCCTGGATCTGAGTGCACTGTTTCCGCACACCCGAACTCCCTTGGCGCTGGGGCGGAAGGGTGTCGCCTGGGAGGAGCACCTGGTACGTGGGCTGGGGTACAACATGAGCGAGACGACGTGGGTGAGCCTCGAGGATCTGCCGCCCAGAGTGACCACCATCTACATAACAGCCCCTCTCGTTGAGGGGAACGCGGCAGCACCGCTGCGGGAGAACTGGATGTCTGAGGTCCGGATCTACAAAGAGCCTGTGGGGGGTTTCACAAGTAGCGTGGCGTTCCTTTCCCCGCGGCGCTATACCACCAGTTGTTGCAGCACCCTTACGGGTCCCCGAACCGGAGCCTCCGGGTTGCTGTGGAGGGAGTGAATGAGAAGGGGAACTGCCGCTGGGAAGCAAGCACGGGCCCGCCGCCCCCCGCGGAGCTGCTAGCGTGTGACAAGGAGTGGAAGAGAGCGCTCCGGGAGTATACATTCGCGGGGCCGCCTGCGATGGAGTCTGCGAAGGTGTGGGAGGCTCTGCACCTGGGTGCGATCCCCATCGTGTACCATGAGAAAGCTGCTCCGAGCTCTTCGCTGGCGAAGTACTCCCTGGCCGCCGCGGAGAGGACCATGTACGAGTACCTGCCTGTGGTCATTATCCAGGACATTTCGGAGGTGACTGCTGAGAACCTAGAGAGGTGGCGTGATGAGATCCACGCGAAGATGAAGCAGGGGAAGTACAAGCTGGAGAAGCTATTTGCTCAGCACTGGATGAACAAAATAGTGGGGCATACCAACTGATAATGATAAGGCCCAGGATCTTGACGCGAGTACATGGGGCTGTGTCCTCATACTCCTAGGAATAGGTAGCTGGACATCCTCCAACGTTAAATGTACGCCGTGCAACGGCGTGCGGATCCCTAGAAGATAGCCAAGCGCATGCCCAATTAGTACCTCTAATAGTGAGCCGGAGGCCGAACAAAGCGCCGGATTAGGATCTGATCTGGATGGCGAAACTAAATAAATACAGAGAATACAGCAAGTAAAACGGAGGGAGAGAGACAAGAGAAGGAGAAGAGCCCTTATGTCATCCCCAGGAGCCCCAAATGTCACAGGCCAGATGGTTAAGCGCTCATTAAAGCTCTTGATGTAAGTTTTGTATCCGCTGTAGCTTATTATAAAGAATACGCTGCTCGTTTCTTTCCACTGAGCCAGTAGAACCCCCCTCGACTTCCCCTGGATTGGACTCCCCGTTATTTGGACCGGATCCACATGGTCGCGTAGCACGACGGCAGTACCCGTGTGATACTCCACTGGAAGCCCCTTCTGCTTTTCTTCTTCCATGGTTTTGCTGTCGCTCATTTCTTCTCTGGGGTGATCATTAGGAAGGGGTAGCTGGGCGTTGAACGGATTACAATGTGGTGCGTAATTAGACACTTTGCCTAGTTTTTTTTTGTTAATTGAAGTTCCTCTCGATCCGTGCAGATGATACTACCATGGGACCTCTACCGCCTTCACGTGCGCTGATTTCTGTGCCATGGAAGCCGTACCCACGGGGCACGGAGACCAGACGGGGAACGCTTTGCGAAGTTGAAAGAGTCACCGAGGGATCCGCTTCGCTGCTGCCCGGGGTGGTCGGGAAGGAGCTGTGTGTTAGCCCCGCCCTCCTTTTGAACAAGGGCTTAAATGCCCTGCGCCGATGCTAAAGCCGTTGCCTCAGTTCTACTTTGGCCCTAGATATGGGCCTAGGTACCACACCTGAAGTCCTAAGACAACACTTTCATTCTACATGACACATTTTCCTGTGAGGGGCCTTCCTCACCACAGAAGTTGAAGTATAGAAACTTTGGCGACGCTGCCCGTGGAATGGCTATTGCTCAACATTTGTCTTTTTGCTTCTTGTTGTTTTCCTTTAGTCGAGGTCCCATAGCCGTCCTGAGTCCCAGTGGCTGAGTTTCTTTGGCCGTACTGTCACCGTGAGCCTACCAGAGGATGCGTTCCATACATACAGTGTTTCTGCGGAATCGACGTATTCGAGCTGGTAGATTGAAGCGGATCTCCCACTTTACAAAGGCTTTTCTTGCTAGGAAGCTCCAGCCTCGTGTCCTCATCTTTGTTCTTTTTGTTTGCCTTTCCCTCCTGGGGTTCCGGATACTGAGAAGTGCAGAGAAACCTACCAGAGCCTGCCCGAATCCGGAAGTGTTCGGGAAGGTCTGCCGCAGTGCTGACTGTGACACTTGGTCCCCTAGATGGCCACTCACGCACTGGGATTATCTTTACCCTCACCAATGCGGTACGCGTTTGACGTTGAAGCCTACCACCACTCCCCCTTTCCCTCTGCAACATTCTTCACGTCGCTGTGTCGCCTACGGTCGAGCCACTACTCGATTAGCAGCAACGTCATCTCCACCAGCGAGCGGAGAGCTCTGCGGAGACATCTGCGGGAGAGCGGACAGCTTGGGGACGTGACTACGCCGGAGCAGCTCATTCAGGATGTAGCGAGGGGGACAGCCTGATGCTGGGGGATCGCTTGAACTCTGTCCCCGAACAGTTCTTTCTGGAGGAGGAGATACCCGGGTGCTTCAACGTCAGCGGCTTCTGCGACGACTTCATCCAGTTGCTGCACGTCCCGGACATGCCTCCGCTGCTGACAGGGTTGCTTACGACCGATCTTCTTGTGTTTGCGACGGAGTGTCTGCTGGCTCGCCAAGAGGCTTTAGCCACGGCGAAGAGGAAGTTCGTTCTCGTGTCATACAACCATGACTTCTCTGCTTCTCGATCCTTCATGCGGAACGCATCCAGGCTGGTAGAGCCAGACATCATTGCGAACCATCCCCTGCTGGCCCATTGGTACTCCATCGGAGTGACATCAACCACCCGAAGCATACGGGTTTGCCCCTTGGATTTCTCCCTCTTGACGTCCCAGAAGAGATTCCTTTCGAAGATATCACGACAGGGGACAACTCTCTCTAAGGGAGAGCACTTCCTAAACTGATGATTTTAAAGAAGCCGAGGAAGGACTCATATTCCTTGAGAGATAGCCAACTGTACTTTAAGATCTTTCTGAATAACCTGGATCTCAACAAGGTGTTCCCGCACATCAACCAGCCACTGCAATACGGGCGGAGCACCACCATCTACCTTGAGCAGGCGCTGGAGCTCTTCACAGATGACGGTGGCACCGCTCCTGCGGACTGGATACCGCTGGCGGACCTGCCGCAGCGGGTGACGACAATCTTTGTCGTACTTGTGCCGATCCCGAGCGGACCGCGATCTGCGTCACCGAGCCTCACGTCGGAGGTGCTCGTGTTCCGTGATGGAGCGCTGGCGGGCTGGGGCCGGGGCGAAGCACGTTGCATTCCTGCCGTTCACAGCTGCCCTGTACCATCGTCTGCAACAGCATCCGTACGGGGACCCCAACCGCCTGCCGGAAGTGGTTGTTGGGTTTACCGATCATGCCGGTCGGAAGAACGTAACACATTATTTTGAAGAACACCCCATCCTCGCAGTCGATGTTCGGTCGAAAGATGTAATGGCGCACTTCAATGCCACGCAGCAGTACAACTTCATGATGTCCCCGCCGGGGAACGGTTACGACTGCTTCCGTACGTATGAAGCCTTGAGCTTAGGCCTCATACCGATCCTTCTCGACCCGAACAACAAAGATGTAGTGTACTTCAGAGGAAATGGAGATGGAAAAGATTATTACAAGGGACTACCCCAGAATACTCTGGTAGATATAAGCAAGCTGAAGGAGGTGTTTGAGGACCTGCCTGTGGTCATTATCCAGGACATGTCGGAGGTGACTGCTGAGAACCTAGAGAGGTGGCGTGGTGAGATCCACGCGAAGATGAAGCAGGGGGAGTACAAGCTGGAGAAGCTGTTTGCCTCGTACTGGGCGAGCTTGATCTACCGCCAAGAAAACAATAGCTGAGGAGGCTTAGATCTCAGCTGAACCCGTTTCTTGTGCTTCGAGTGGCTGACGGAGTGGAGAGGGTACCTTTTCAGGTTTCGAAGTATGGATATGGATTAGATGAGTGTGCGACTTACTTGGGATACGGCGTTTTTTTTTTTTGGGTTGAATCATTTTCTGGAAAGTTTTCCATCCTTTGTTTTCTAGAAATACAGAAAGAAAGAGGGCAAGACGTACATCCGCAGGAACACCCCAATGTTCATTCGGAAAGACTGTTACGACCTGTTGTATTTTTTATTTACGTTTTAAATTAATTTAATTAATATTTAATTTAATTAATAGAACTATCTATCAATATAGCAGAAAAGGAAAAAGAACAAAGGGAACAAGTAGATGCGTAAGCCCCCCTTGTTTATTCGGAAAGACTGTTACGGTCTGTTGTATTTTTTTGTTTATTTTTTGAATTAATTTTTTTGAGCTAATAGAAGTATCTATCAATATAGCAGAAAAAGAAAAAGAATGAAGGAAAGAAGTACATCCTTAGGAACCCCCCCCGCCCAATGTTCATTTAGAAAGACTCTTACGGTCTGTTATAAACTTATTATATATCTTTTTTTATTAATTGAGCGTCAGTTAGCCGTCCTTATAGGGCACCGTTACTTCTGAAACCTGATCTGTGGAGTTTCAGCGTGGGAACACCAGGACACTGAGACGGTAGGTCCGTACAAATGACAGAGAGCCAATCTAAAAAATGATGGAACTTGTGTACAACGTGAATAGGAGAGATCAGGTATCACGATCTGTATGCGTGTCAGGATGAGTGTGCACAGAGAAACGACAGCCACACAAGGGCTCACAATTGATTATTAATCATCTTAATTAACTTATGTAATTTCTTTTACTATCCATGAAAAACAGAAACAGAAACGGAAACACAAAGAGAGGGGAAAAAGAAAGAACGAATTACATTCGTAGGAACATCCCGACGCTCCGGTGGAGGAACCCTGTCCACTATTCACATAAAGCTACCGATGAAGATGAATATGCAGATCAATTTCTCCTATGCCTTTTCTTCTTCTTGCTTCTTTTTCGGCGGACTGCTTTTTTGTTAGGCGTGAAGTGAAGAGGCAGCGCCGGGCTCACAATGAGGTGCACTGCACTCACGAGGGCCAACAGGTTGTCTGCTTCTCATGACGCCCCCATTCATCTCGGGAAGACAGTAGAGCAGCAGGATGCCTTCTACGTTTGCAGCTGGCCTCCGGTCGACCCCGAACTGCCCAGGGCCATCAGCATAGATCCCGCGTGGGAGAATCCGGGCCGTGCCTCTTTGGATCGTATCCCCATCAAGGCAGCAAGCTTCGTGTGTTCTTATTGCTCGCCTACCTTCCGCGACGGGGACAATCTTCTGGGCTAAACCGCACGGCCCAGGAGCCGTCGTCTCGTGCGGCCAGTGCAGTAACGCTTCCCCGCGTCTATTCGTTGCCTCGATTCGGCCCGTAGGCTGCCGAGGGCACGATTTAATTGTGGCATACGACTGCCCCAGCTTTTCGGTAGTTATTGAGCTCGGAGAATAGCGCCGTTTCTAATTGCCACCGCCTCTTTCTGCTGGACCTTCTTTCACTGGCTTAGCCCAAACAGGAGACTTATTATGTCATCTATCCATTTGTGCTTATCACATGAATTAGAATTGATGAGATTATTTATAGGTCTGCTCGGCTCTTTTACAGGGCTCTACAGATGCCGGAAGGTTGAAAGACTTCTCTTTCGTAAGAAAAATACGCGAATGATGACATGTGTGAGTTGGCCACGTTTGTGTGTGCGGCGCGGCGTGCTGGCGCCGCCTCTGATTACCGGGTGCAGGTTCCAAGACTATTGTGTGGTCCTCCTCATTCTTTCCTTTCTCTCTGGTTTTTTTCTTCTGGCAGCAGCTGCTTGCACGAATCCCTTCTTATTGTGCTTCTCCGATGGCACAGATGAACATTGTTTGCGTTGGCGCCGGGTACGTGGGCGGCCCCACGATGGCAGTGATCGCGCACAAGTGCCCGCACATCACCGTCCACATCTTCGACATCTCCGAAGCGCGGATCAAGGCGTGGAACGCCCCCCCCACGACAGACGGCTCGGCCTTCCTCCCCATCTACGAGCCCGGGCTCGAAGAGATCGTTCTGCAGGTACGGAACAAGAACCTCTTCTTCACCACGGACAGCAGCGTGCTGAAGAAAGCGGACGTGGTGTTCATCGCCGTGAACACCCCACCAAGATGGAGGGTGTTGGGGCTGGCTGCGCTGCGGACTTGACGTACATCGAGAGCTGCGCTCGCCTGGTGGGAGAGACAGTGGAGAAGGAGCACGTTGTGGTGGTGGAGAAAAGCACGGTGCCGGTGCGGTGCAGCATGGTGGTGCGGCGTATCCTCGAGACGTACCGGAGGCCTCACGTGAACTTCAGCATCCTTAGCAACCCGGAGTTCCTTGCGGAAGGAACCGCGATCAGCGACCTGCTGAACCCCGACCGCGTCCTAATTGGCGGCAGCGATGACGCCATTGGGGTTCTCTCTTCGGTGTACGAGAACTGGGTCCCGAAGGACAGGATCGTCACGACGAACCTGTGGTCGAGCGAGCTGTCGAAGCTGGTGGCGAACGCCTTCCTTGCGCAGCGCATCTCGTCGATCAACTCCATTTCCCCCCCCTGTGCGAGAAGACCGGGGCCTCCGTGCAGGAGATCCGCGAGGCGATCTCGCGGGACCACCGTATCGGCAAATACTTCCTCAACGCGTCCGTTCGGGGGTCGTGCTTCCAGAAGGACGTTCTCAACCTGATCTACATTTGCCAGTCGGAGGGCCTCCACGAGACGGCGGAGTACTGGCGGGAGGTGGTGAAGATGAACGACTACCAGAAGGAGCGCTTCTACCGGAAGGTGGTGGATATGTGCAGCGGGACGCTGCGGAGCAAGAAGATCGCCGTGCTCGGGTTTGCCTTCAAGAAGGACACCAGCGACACGCGGGAGTCCGCCGCGATTTACATCTGCGCGAAGATGCTGGTGGAAGGAGCGAAGATCTACATCTACGACCCGAAGGTGCCGGAGGAGGCGATCTACTCTGAGGTGGAGTACTTCATGGACGTGTACGGGATCAGCGTTGCATCGGTGAATAAGCGCAGCTCTCAGGGAGCGCAGAACGCGCTGCTGGATTTTATCCGAGCGAACATCGTTGTGGTCCGCACCGCCATGGATGCCGTCGACAACGCGTCCGCGGTCCTTGTGCTGACGGAGTGGGATGAGTTCAAGACGGTGAACTACGAGGAGGTGCACCAGAGGATGCTGAAGCCTGCGTGCCTGCTGGACGGGCGGCTCATCTTGGACCACAAGCGGCTGGCCGAGATCGGTTTTGAGGTGTTTGCCGTGGGGAAGTGCACGGGGGTGTAGTCGAGGCTGCCGCCGAAAAGTACCGGGAGGGGAGACACCGTACCGTGGCGGAGAAGACCCCAGCTGCACCCGATGTTGGAAAAACTAGCTCCCCTTCCTTTTTTCTTTTCTATCTTCCATTTCATTCTATCTTTCGTACTACAGAACAACTATACGCTCTAACGCTGGGGTACCCTGACGCCGCGGGGGTGAAGTGTGGCTGCTGAGGGGACCTCGTGACCGAACACTGCAGCGGCACCCCACTGGTGCACAACTCTCCGGATGGGGCATCGACGTATGTGCCCCGTGCTTCTCGGGACCGTGCCGTGCGTGGGCAGCCCCGGCGCTGGTGCTGGGTATGTGTGGCGACCTCCGTTGGGTCTAGCCACGAACACCACTCCCGTACGCCACCCTGTGCGTCTTTGCTTCCCTTCTCTTGTTTACCTTGTGTTTGACTCCAGGGTTGTAGAACTCTTAAGAACGCCTACCTAGCTGCTTGCCACGATGCGGGGACCGCTGCGTTTGCTGAAGACCCAGTGGTCTCACGGCTTTTCTTTGTTTCTTTTCTTGGCCGTGTGCATTGCCATCCTGTCCGTTGTGACGAAGGACCTCGGAAGCGAAACTGTCTCTTACCGTCTCCGGTCGAAGTTTTGCGCGGCGAAGTTCACAATGAACTACATTCCTCCAGCGGATTACCTGGACCCGACGTTTCTCGAGCGTGAGAAGCGCCTCAACGTGGATACTGACCTCCCCCCATACGCGCACCTGACCCGCGAGGACGTGCTGCACTTCCCCTTCCCCTTCTCGCTTGTGTACCTCACCTTTGCGGACCTACGGCCCAACGTGTACTCGTCCTCTGGTGTGGTGCTGTCGATGGACGAGCGAGTCTACGTTGGCGATACGTGAGCCCCCCGGGGACCTTCCGGAGCTCGAATGCGACGCAGTTCGTCCCCCAGCTGACACGCGGGGACACAATGGTGGGTGTTGGAGTTAGGCGGTTCATCTCGATCCCCCAGCGGTACTTCGTCGGGGACAACCCGTCGGGCGGGATACGTCGGATAATGTGCACGTACTTTGTGGAGCTGATGCGGCGTGTGGATGCACCGCGGCCGCTGGTCGTGGGGGTTCCGTATGCAGACGCGGAAGTTTTCTTCACTGAGTGCGTGGCCCGCAACGAGCGGGACCTGTATGGAGTGGAGCGGAAGTTCGTTCTTGTGACGACAAAGTCGGATGCTACTGGGCCGGTGTCGCATTACTGGCGTGGTGGCGAGGATAGGATAAAGGCGCTGCTGAACCACCGCCTTCTGGCGCACTGGTACTCGGAGATGAGCGACGTAGAGCACGAGAGGCACACGAGGCTTCCGATGGGGTCCGAATTCCATTACTACACGGGAGGAGCTTACTTCCTCTGGAGCCGGAGGAACGGAAGGCGAAGAACGCGAAAACATCGAGCTGACTCAACTTTACCTTGACGGCCTGGATCTGAGTGCACTGTTTCCGCACACCCGAACTCCCTTGGCGCTGGGGCGGAAGGGTGTCGCCTGGGAGGAGCACCTGGTACGTGGGCTGGGGTACAACATGAGCGAGACGACGTGGGTGAGCCTCGAGGATCTGCCGCCCAGAGTGACCACCATCTACATAACAGCCCCTCTCGTTGAGGGGAACGCGGCAGCACCGCTGCGGGAGAACTGGATGTCTGAGGTCCGGATCTACAAAGAGCCTGTGGGGGGTTTCACAAGTAGCGTGGCGTTCCTTCCCTTTCCCGCGGCGCTATACCACCAGTTGTTGCAGCACCCTTACGGGTCCCCGAACCGGAGCCTCCGGGTTGCTGTGGAGGGAGTGAATGAGAAGGGGAACTGCCGCTGGGAAGCAAGCACGGGCCCGCCGCCCCCCGCGGAGCTGCTAGCGTGTGACAAGGAGTGGAAGAGAGCGCTCCGGGAGTATACATTCGCGGGGCCGCCTGCGATGGAGTCTGCGAAGGTGTGGGAGGCTCTGCACCTGGGTGCGATCCCCATCGTGTACCATGAGAAAGCTGCTCCGAGCTCTTCGCTGGCGAAGTACTCCCTGGCCGCCGCGGAGAGGACCATGTACGACGACCTGCCTGTGGTCATTATCCAGGACATTTCGGAGGTGACTGCTGAGAACCTAGAGAGGTGGCGTGATGAGATCCACGCGAAGATGAAGCAGGGGAAGTACAAGCTGGAGAAGCTGTTTGCTCAGCACTGGATGAACAAAATAGTGGGGCATACCAACTGATAATGCTAAGGCCCTGGATCTTGACGCGAGTACATGGGGCTGTGTCCTCATACTCCTAGGAATAGGTAGCTGGACATCCTCCAACGTTAAATGTACGCCGTGCAACGGCGTGCGGATCCCTAGAAGATAGCCAAGCGCATGCCCAATTAGTACCTCTAATAGTGAGCCGGAGGCCGAACAAAGCGCCGGATTAGGATCTGATCTGGATGGCGAAACTAAATGAATACAGAGAATACAGCAAGTAAAACGGAGGGAGAGAGACAAGAGAAGGAGAAGAGCCCTTATGTCATCCCCAGGAGCCCCAAATGTCACAGGCTAGATGGTTAAGCGTTCATTAAAGCTCTTGATGTAAGTTTTGTATCCGCTGCAGCTTATTATAAAGAATACGCTGCTCGTTTCTTTCCACTGAGCCAGGAGAACCCCCCTCGACTTCCCCTGGATTGGACTCCCCGTTATTTGGACCGGATCCACATGGTCGCGTAGCACGACGGCAGTACCCGTGTGATACTCCACTGGAAGCCCCCCCTTGTGCTTTTTCTTCTTCCATGGTTTTGCTGTCGCTCATTTCTTCTCTGGGGTGATCATTAGGAAGGGGTAGCTGGGCGTTGAACGGATTACAATGTGGTGCGTAATTAGACACTTTGCCTAGTTTTTTTTTTGTTAATTGAAGTTCCTCTCGATCCGTGCAGATGATACTACCATGGGACCTCTACCGCCTTCACGTGCGCTGATTTCTGTGCCATGGAAGCCGTACCCACGGGGGCACGGAGACCAGACGGGGGAACGCTTTGCGAAGTTGAAAGAGTCACCGAGGGATCCGCTTCGCTGCTGCCCGGGGGTGGTCGGGAAGGAGCTGTGTGTTAGCCCCGCCCTCCTTTTGAACAAGGAGCTTAAATGCCCTGCGCCGATGCTAAAGCCGTTGCCTCAGTTCTACTTTGGCCCTAGATATGGGCCTAGGTACCACACCTGAAGTCCTAAGACAACACTTTCATTCTACATGACACATTTTCCTGTGAGGGGCCTTCCTCACCACAGAAGTTGAAGTATAGAAACTTTGGCGACGCTGCCCGTGGAATGGCTATTGCTCAACATTTGTCTTTTTGCTTCTTGTTGTTTTCCTTTAGTCGAGGTCCCATAGCCGTCCTGAGTCCCAGTGGCTGAGTTTCTTTGGCCGTACTGTCACCGTGAGCCTACCAGAGGATGCATTCCATACATACAGTGTTTCTGCGGAATCCACCTATTAGAGTTGGTAGGTTGAACCAGATCTCCCACTTTACAAAGGCTTTTCTTGCTAGGAAGCTCCAGCCTCGTGTCCTCATCTTTGTTCTTTTTGTTTGCCTTTCCCTCCTGGGGTTATGGAGACTGAGAAGTGCAGAGAAACCTACCAGAGCCTGCCCGAATCCGGAAGTGTTCGGGAAGGTCTGCCGCAGTGCTGACTGTGACACTTGGTCCCCTAGATGGGAACTGACGCGCTGGAAGTATCGTTTCTACGCCCCATTGCGATACCCGTTTGACGTTGAAGCCTACCGCCACTCCCCTTTCCCCTGCTTAGCATTCTTCACGTCGTTGTGTGAGCTACGACCCGGCCATTTTTCTCTGAACAACAACATCATCTCCACTAGCGAGCGGAGAGCTCTGCGGAGACATCTGCGGGAGAGCGGACAGCTTGGGGACGTGACTACGCCGGAGCAGCTCATTCAGGATGTGGCGAGGGGGGACAGCCTGATGCTGGGGGATCGCTTGAACTCTGTCCCCGAACAGTTCTTTCTGGAGGAGGAGATACCCGGGTGCTTCAACGTCAGCGGCTTCTGCGACGACTTCATCCAGTTGCTGCACATCCCGGACATGCCTCCGCTGCTGACAGGGTTGCTTACGACCGATCTTCTTGTGTTTGCGACGGAGTGTCTGCTGGCTCGTCAAGAGGCTTTAGCCACGGCGAAGAGGAAGTTCGTTCTCGTGTCATACAACCATGACTTCTCTGCTTCTCGATCCTTCATGCGGAACGCATCCAGGCTAGTAGAGCCAGACATCATTGCGAACCATCCCCTGCTCGTGCATTGGTACTCCCAGCACAGCGATATTAACCACCCGAAGCATACGGGTTTGCCCCTTGGATTTCTCCCTCTTGACGTCCCAGAGGAGATTCCTTTCGAAGATATCACAAAAGAGGAAGGATCCTTTTCCTTGAGTAACAGCCAACTGTACTTTAAGATCTTTCTGAATAACCTGGATCTCAACAAGGTGTTCCCGCACATCAACCAGCCACTGCAATACGGGCGGAGCACCACCATCTACCTTGAGCAGGCGCTGGAGCTCTTCACAGATGACGGTGGCACCGCTCCTGCGGACTGGATACCGCTGGCGGACCTGCCGCAGCGGGTGACGACAATCTTTGTCGTACTTGTGCCGATCCCGAGCGGACCGCGATCTGCGTCACCGAGCCTCACGTCGGAGGTGCTCGTGTTCCGTGATGGAGCGCTGGCGGGGCTGGGGCCGGGGGCGAAGCACGTTGCGTTCCTGCCGTTCACAGCTGCCCTGTACCATCGTCTGCAACAGCATCCGTACGGGGACCCCAACCGCCTGCCGGAAGTGGTTGTTGGGTTTACCGATCATGCCGGTCGGACGAACGTAACACAGTATTTCAACGAACACTCCATGATTGCGGCTAGGCTATGTTGGTCGTGGGAGCCGCTGGAGTATTTTAATATTTCGCAGCAGTACAACTTCGTGATCTCCCCGCCGGGGAATGGGTACGACTGCTACCGTACGTACGAAGCCTTGAGCTTAGGCCTCATACCGATCCTTCTCGACCCAAACAACAACAATGTAGTGTATTTCAGAGGAGATGGGGATGAATCAGATTGTTACAAGGGACTACCCCAAAATACTCTGGTAGATATAAGCAAGCTGAAGGAGGTGTTTGAGGACCTGCCTGTGGTCATTATCCAGGATATTTTGGAGGTGACTGCTGAGAATCTAGAGAAGTGGCGTGATGAGATCCACGCGAAGATGAAGCGGGGGGAGTACAAGCTGGAGAAGCTGTTTGCCTCGTACTGGGCGAAGAAGATACTGAGCCATGTGACGGGTAGATGAAGCGGAGGGTGCGACTGGGATGATCATATGTGAATGTATGTGAATGTTGGTGTTGTCGTGAGACCTGGCTAATAGATGCTTTTGAGATTATAATGTCTGGGAATACAATTTACAATTAAGTGGTGGATGTGGCCCATATTCATATACTAAGCGTGGTACTGCTGGATTCGGAGTACGCCCTCTCCCTATCTGTAGTGGAACGACTGACAGACAGATGCCGCTTTCCTTGCCAGTTAGCCGCGTGCCGTGGGACCGCTGGAGGCAACACCCTGAATAGGTATGGCGCTTCCTGGCTGGTTCAGTCTCGACTCCGTGAGATGTAGGGTTTTTTTTTTTTTTTTAATTTTTTTTAAAGCCTGCGAAATGAATGGAGTGAGATGGGGAAGAAATACAAGCTGAGGAGTTATTTGTCCCCGAAGAGGTGTCACCCCAACCGGGGAAATTGAAGTGCATGCCTTAACTGCATAGATGATTATATTTTTTACATATTTTCTCTATGTTTTATCTTTGATACGAACGGGATGGGATCAGTTGGGATGCCGATCGAAACGGAGTAACTATTCGCTCTCGGTTGTCTATTATCCCTATTTGTTTAAAATAAAACCTCCCACCCGCCCCCGATTCCCTCCTCGACAAGGACCCTTGGAAATAGTTAATTTTAAAGGCTTTTTAATTTATTTTAGAAGTTTTTTTATTTTATTTTTTACACTTTGCTATATCCTTTGTTTATTAAACAACGAGCAGTGCTCTTCCCTTCTCATTCGCTATTGTTTGACATAAACATGTTCCTTGCTAAGTTCCACTTCTAGATCGTTAAATCATTGATGAAGCCTATTTGTTCGGATTAAAGAAATGATTTGGGAAACAAAATCTTAAGAGTATGAAATGGCCTTCTACAGTTGGCACGGTCAAACGTTTGAAGCATTTGGCGTACTGTGCGTTTAAACCTGCATGATCGTTTCATTTTTGTACTGCAGATGACCTAATTTTCTCCTCTAATTCGCTGATTTCTTTGTTGCTCTTTTCTTTCACTGGGAATGCATACACGTTAATAACGAAGGGTAAGAAAAAAATATTTAAGTTCCCAGATTTTTTTTTTCATAAAAAAGAACAAAAAGAGGTGGATACCATTAACTTTCTGTCATAAAAGATCCCGACTACTAACAGAATAGAAGAGAGCAAGAGCGGAGAAGAAAAGATGTCGCTAGCAGTACCAACGCAGTATGACAGTAAATAGTCACATGCGAGGGGCAGGACCTCCGGAAAACCATGTTCATTTGAACTCTATTGCTTTTGTATTTATTGTTTTTTTTTTGGGGGGGTATGAGGGGGACATCATGGGGTGTACTGCCCGCACACACGCTACAAACCTCTCTACCGCTATAGAAACATGTAAATGAGCTGCACACCTAGATTCCACAACGCCCAGCGAAGGGGTGGTGGTTTGAGCTAGCCAAATCACTCACTTGCTTTTACCCAAGGATCTGCGTCTCCACCTCGCTACTGAGCCCACTTCGCAAGGTCGTAGGAGGGAATGGTGTGCCCGCGTGAGGGTAAACCAGCTGCGTTGTGCTCCGAGCGTATGTAATCCGATTGAGCTTGTATGCCACGGTAAGAGAGGAACTCTTCGATCACCGCACAGTTTAATCGATTTGAAAGTCGGTGTCTAGGTGTGTGGGATATAGGCACCGGATCATTTTTAATCAACAATGCTTTTAGCAATTTAGCCTCCCGAAGAGCTTCTTCCGCCCATATTACAGGGTCGGTAATTGCGGCCTTCCGACGATTTAAAGCACTCAAAGCCTTGCGGACACATTTGTAGAAATAGTAGTCGTATTTGAATAACTTCACTCGGTGAATTGCAGCAGCAAATAGAGTACGGGAAGCAAAAACCACTATATCTGCAATAGTCGTGGCGCCCCATGGCGGGCGGCACGCTTGTAAATTTCGAATAGCTTTCTCACCGACTTGTACCGTATGTTGAATATGGGCGAAGAGAACCGCAATAAAGTTGTAACGCGGCACAAACGGTTCTTGTTCGCCAAATGTTATGCGTGGCACCGATCGCCGTAGCGGAATCTGCTGCCCCCATGCCGTACCGGCTTCCCTAGTTCCACAGAGACGGAGATTGACGATCCACACGGCAAGGACTCCGGGGCCTGATAGGCAGGTTGGACAACAGAAGGTACACCGGCTGAGGCAGACACGAGTAACTGCATCATCTCAGGATTCGTTTTGTAGCCCATCGGAAGGCGCAGCAGCTCGTCGCACTGGCCGTCCGACCCGACATACCGGAACACTGCCCTGGCATTGGCAGGAAGAGGGACCTGATAGAAGGAGGCCTTCACATCATAGAGTCCTGTGCCGGGTGTGCGGACGGCGGACACGTACCGAGATACGTGCGCTAATGGGGTACATCTGGTTTGTACGCCTTCCGCTCATCTTTTTTCTTCTGGCCAGGCAATAACACGACGATGGGAGACCTGGCGCTTCTTCTCGATGACGGAGAAAGGAAGTACCCAACCGCGCGTAGGGCCAACCCTCGCCGGCTGGAAAATGCCGTTCTTCAAGAGCACCGCTGCATCTTCCCGTCAAATTCGTTCAGAAGGTGGCTCCCCAGGATCATCCGGCCCAAGAGTGAGTCGTGCCCATAAATGTTCCAAAGCTTTTAAACTCTCGTTGTTCATATACTGTTTAAGAACTTCGACTTCCATGGGAGCTACATCGGTCTTGTGGAGTTCAATGGCGAGCTCAGCATCTGTCATGTCCTTTTTGCTGCTGACCGGCCTACGTGTAAACGTATGCCCTCGAAAGGGTGGTAGTTTCCCTGAAGGGACCCACGGAATGTCTCGGCAGGCCAAGATATCGGCTTAAAAAAAAACCTCCTTTGAGCCCTCGTTTTTTTTTTTTGAATCGGAAACCTTTTCGATATCCTTTACCGACTCACGGAACTTACGTGGCTCACCGAAAACATGATCCCGTTCTAGTGTCTCTAAAACTTTTGTGTACCCGGCGTGTTCCACTACACAACCCCCGGGCGCTTGTAAAAATAAATTGATGCAGCTAGATGCTGAACCAGCGACTTCGAGGACGGATGCTCCCCCCCCCCCGGCAATGCGCATGATGCGTCTACTGCCAGAAGGAGGAGGTTGAACTGCCGCTTCTGATAGCGCAACTGCATAGGGTTATCGGACAGCAGTTTGCTGCCGCGATAGGCGCATCGCTCAAAGAGCGGCATTTTCTCCAATAGAGGCTTCCACGAGGGGGTACATCGAGCTCGTAAAAGCCCTCGGGAGCTGTAGAGGCGAAATCGGCTGCCTTAGCTGGTGGGGACACCGCTGAGGCCGGCGCCGGGATAGATTGAACAGCACCTGCCGCCCGATTGGCAGATGTTGCTGGAGAGCCCCTTGACATAGGTCTGCCAACCGTGGCGGGAGCCGTCCAACTAGCCAGCCTGCAACGGATCTGTGCCATACCACACTCCGTATGCTTGAGACGGGCAAGCTCCTCACGGGCAGACTGCCATTCGACAGCCATTTGCCACGGCATCGTCTCCACGTCCCCATCGGGCACGGATGCGACTTCATCCACAGCAGCTACTGCACGTCTCTCCCCTGCGCGGCCACCGCTTCATGTAGTTGCCTGTCGTGGAACAGGACACTGACGACCTGGTCGCCCTCGACTCATTCCACAAGCTGGGCTCACCATCTAGAAGATAGTCCCAGCCCAGCTTGTCTTCCATTTCGTCTTCTCCGAGCGATTGCACAAGTGCACCGTCGCATCGTTCACAGTTTTTTTTTTTTGGCCAGTTTCGGTCCGACCGCCGTGCCGACGCGCTCCCATTCACTCAGCGACTGCCCAACGTGTACCGGACACATTTCCGTCGCCTGTGAGGCGCCAGTGTTGGCGTTGGCGCGGATTTCTCGTCGGCATCCGATTTCCTTTTTCCTTTTTCAAAAGAAACGAAAACTTTTCATAGCTAAACCGGGCGAGCGGAAATGTCTTTCTAATGACCAAGAAGAAAATGTATGGGCGAAAGAGCATAAAGTAAACAACACCTACGATTTCAAAAGAACATTAGATTTCCGAAGATATTTTTAACTGTCACCGCTGACCCTCAAATGCATCACACCACCTTTTCTGGGGCCGCTTGCTGCGTTGAGACGTATCCATTCCTCTTTCTCTCCTCCGCTGCTTTATTCCTTTCGCGCTGCTCCCAGAAAACTGCGGAGCCCGATCAGGAACACGGGGATATACCTACTGGAATAGAAGGGAGCCAACCCTGGAAGCAGCAAAATGGTTCATTCCTTATCTCTTTGTTAGTGATAGAAACCAACCACAATCCGAACTATCGTCGCACCATCCGGACGGACGAAGGCCCTCCTTTAAACGATGCTCTGACGACGATCGCCCAATTGATGCTCCACGAGAGGAAGTACCTTCCCGTGTGATGCTCTGTGGGCGGAGCCGGGGCGTTCACGTGATCCGAGCGCCGTCGACCGACCGCCCGGCATCGGAGGGGACTTCTCCAGCCCGAAGCTTGTGGCGCAGTACCTAGAGATCAGCACCCAAAGTATGGGGTAGCACGGCCGCTCTCTGAGAAGCACATAGATTTCACATCGTTTTACTTTTCACACACTGGCTCCACGTACCCCACTTCTCCACGGAGCAGAGAGGCACAAGGAAGAACGGAGAAGAAACCGTATTGTTGACCCCCAATCCACTCGGGACCACCTCAGACATCGGAACCAAGGCTATGCGAAAAACAAGTTCTTTCCGAGGATTCATATTTCGAGGTGCCGGTCAGATCACCTGTGCGCAAGCACGACTGGAGATTTTCCGAACCTTCCTCTCCACCGACGGGATTCTATCTGAGGCTGAAGAGACTGCTACAGATTGAGGCGCTGGCGCAACACTGTTTGCTGCTCCAGCCCTAGCAAGATTCCGTAAGCTTTGCTGCCGAGTCTTTGATCCTTCTCAAACACTTGCAGCACATCGCAATTGATATCTATCTATATTTGTTTGCCAATAAGACAAGATACTGCCTGCGCTTCTGACGGTTCCACCCATCCATGGACACTAACACCACAACACCGTAATCCGCTCCTTCTTCCTAAGGTGCTGGTGAGACTTGCAGAGATCATAAGAAAACGAACTTAAAGCCTCCTACGAGCGCTTTTGATATTGTTTTTGCTACTTCTATAAGGTTGCACTTGAACTGAATGCTTCCTTTTGCCCGTCCCCTTGACCATGGAGCGCAAGACCACTTGAAGGATTGAGAGTATTCTACTTAGAGACTATTATACCTACGGGCACCACTACTTGAAGCTCTTCCAGACTTGTGCTCTTACTGCTCCACCCGGCACCTTGGCCCTTCCCTCCCCCTCACACAAACTCGACTAGACCGTAGCTCACAGGTATGATCGGGAAAAGTATTATAATGATCGGGCGACGTGTGAGATCCTCACGTATAGCATGTCAATGCATATCTGTATTGACCTCAGAACGGCTACGACGCCTGATCCGTAATCACGGAGTTCTGGTAAGCATCATCGTCTGTATCATCTTAACGCTTCTCCCGGTACTCACATACTTTCGACACCTTGAAGAGGATCCCTGCTCCGATAATATTGTATATGGGAAAATAGTCGTAGATCCTCATATATGCGGGGCGGTGGATAAACCGCTGTGGCCTATCACGAAATATTTTTTTCCTCATCCTCGACGCGTCGAATTTGATGCTATTGAATATCGCCATTACCCCTTTCCTTTCCCAAATACGTTTGCTTCTCTGTGTGGACTACGGTCAAATATCCACTCGATTAGCAGCAACGTCATCTCCACCAGCGAGCGGAGAGCTCTGCGGAGACATCTGCGGGAGAGCGGACAGCTTGGGGACGTGACTACGCCGGAGCAGCTCATTCAGGATGTAGCGAGGGGGGACAGCCTGATGCTGGGGGGATCGCATGAACTCTGTCCCCGAACAGTTCTTTCTGGAGGAGCTGCGACCCGGGTGCTTCAACGTCAGCGGCTACTGCGACGACTTCATCCAGCTGCTGCACGTCCCAGACATGCCTCCGCTGCTGGCAGGGATACTGACGACGGACGTCTACGTCTTCACGGTGGAGTGCCTGATGAATCGCAATGAATCTTTAGCCACGGCGAAGAGGAAGTTCGTCCTGTTATCCTTCAACGATGACTTCCCCCCTTCTCGATCGTTCTTGCGCCGCACACATCGTGTCGTGGACCCGGACTACCTCCTGAACCATCCCCTGCTGGTGCATTGGTACTCCCAGCACAGCGACATCAACCACCCGAAGCATACGGGTTTGCCCCTAGGATTCCTTTCTACTAACCTGCCGGAAGATTTCGCGTTTCTCGCTACTCCCTCCGAGTCAACGAGCTCTTCTGCCCGGGAACAACGGGAGAATTTCTTTGCATCTTTCCTAAGGAACCTGGATCTCAACAAGGTGTTCCCGCACATCAACCAGCCACTGCAATACGGGCGGAGCACCACCATCTACCTTGAGCAGGCGCTGGAGCTCTTCACAGGAAGCGCTATTGCTCCTGCGGACTGGATACCGCTGGCGGACCTGCCGCAGCGGGTGACGACAATCTTTGTCGTACTTGTGCCGATCCCGAGCGGACCGCGATCTGCGTCACCGAGCCTCACGTCGGAGGTGCTCGTGTTCCGTGATGGAGCGCTGGCGGGGCTGGGGCCGGGGGCGAAGCACGTTGCATTCCTGCCCTTCACAGCTGCCATGTACCATCGTCTGCAACAGCATCCGTACGGGGACCCCAACCGCCTGCCGGAAGTGGTTGTTGGGTTTGGGGTTCATGCGTCTCGTGAGAAAGTTCAGGAGTACTTCGAGACCCACCCCTCTCTTGCTGCGCTCTCCCCCTCGAAGTCACTGGATGTGTACTACAATTTGTCGCAGCATTACAACTTCGTGATGTCTCCGCCGGGGTACGGTTACGACTGCTTCCGTACGTACGAAGCCTTGGCCTTGGGGCTGATCCCTATTTTGGTTCATCCTACCAGCCCTCTGGTAACTGCTTTTAGAGGGGAGCACTTCCAGCCAAACATGTATCTTAATCTCCCCCCCCTCATACTTCTGTGGATGCGAATGCATTCATCAATGTGTACGAGGGCCTGCCTGTGGTCCTCATCCGCGACATCACGGAGGTTACTGCTGAGAACCTGGAGAAGTGGCGCGGCGAGATATACGAGAAGATGCAGCGTGGGGAGCTGAGGCTGGAGAAGATGTTTTTTTCAGTACTGGGCGAATCTCATTTTAAATAGCACAGCGATCGACCGGGAGCCCTCTACAGGGCCACTGATTCAGGCCTAGCGAAGATGGTGGTGGTACCTGAGGGGCGCGACCTTCAGATGGTCGCCAATTGGAAAGCAATGCCGTACGAGCGGGCTGGTGCGGAAGCCAGTGGTGGCCATGGATTAGCGCACGAAAAGGTGTCAGTATGAACACAAGGTGGGACCTGTATTGCTCCACTGGGGTGCTTGCGACTTCTCGTGGGCCCTGGTTATCCGCGCGGAGCAGGCTTGCGCCACCCACACTCCATAACGACATCGGACTGCGCCGCAAAACATCCCCTACTGGGAAACTAGTACGGCCAGACGAGTGACACCGACTCACACAGCGACGGATTTGCCTCTCTGACTGCTCTTTACGGGTTATTATTAGAGAGACCACTTCCATATGCGACCGAGAATCGTGCTTGGAAGGCTTGAACAGTTGGTCTGTCTCTCTTTTTTTCTGACATGTGTGGGTTGGCCACGTTTGTGTGTGCGGCGCCGCCTCTGATTACCGGGTGCAGGTTCCAAGACTATTGTGTGGTCCTCCTCCATTCTTTCCTTTCTCTCTGGTTTTGTTCTTCTGGCAGCAGCTGCTTGCACGAATCCCTTCTTATTGTGCTTCTCCGATGGCACAGATGAACATTGTTTGCGTTGGCGCCGGGTACGTGGGCGGCCCCACGATGGCAGTGATCGCGCACAAGTGCCCGCACATCACCGTCCACATCTTCGACATCTCCGAAGCGCGGATCAAGGCGTGGAACGCCCCCCCCACGACAGACGGCTCGGCCTTCCTCCCCATCTACGAGCCCGGGCTCGAAGAGATCGTTCTGCAGGTACGAAACAAGAACCTCTTCTTCACCACGGACAGCAGCGTGCTGAAGAAAGCGGACGTGGTGTTCATCGCCGTGAACACCCCACCAAGATGGAGGGTGTTGGGGCTGGCTGCGCTGCGGACTTGACGTACATCGAGAGCTGCGCTCGCCTGGTGGGAGAGACAGTGGAGAAGGAGCACGTTGTGGTGGTGGAGAAAAGCACGGTGCCGGTGCGGTGCAGCATGGTGGTGCGGCGTATCCTCGAGACGTACCGGAGGCCTCACGTGAACTTCAGCATCCTTAGCAACCCGGAGTTCCTTGCGGAAGGAACCGCGATCAGCGACCTGCTGAACCCCGACCGCGTCCTAATTGGCGGCAGCGATGACGCCATTGGGGTTCTCTTCGGTGTACGAGAACTGGGTCCCGAAGGACAGGATCGTCACGACGAACCTGTGGTCGAGCGAGCTGTCGAAGCTGGTGGCGAACGCCTTCCTTGCGCAGCGCATCTCGTCGATCAACTCCATTTCCCCCCTGTGCGAGAAGACCGGGGCCTCCGTGCAGGAGATCCGCGAGGCGATCTCGCGGGACCACCGTATCGGCAAATACTTCCTCAACGCGTCCGTTGGGTTCGGGGGGTCGTGCTTCCAGAAGGACGTTCTCAACCTGATCTACATTTGCCAGTCGGAGGGCCTCCACGAGACGGCGGAGTACTGGCGGGAGGTGGTGAAGATGAACGACTACCAGAAGGAGCGCTTCTACCGGAAGGTGGTGGATATGTGCAGCGGGACGCTGCGGAGCAAGAAGATCGCCGTGCTCGGGTTTGCCTTCAAGAAGGACACCAGCGACACGCGGGAGTCCGCCGCGATTTACATCTGCGCGAAGATGCTGGTGGAAGGAGCGAAGATCTACATCTACGACCCGAAGGTGCCGGAGGAGGCGATCTACTCTGAGGTGGAGTACTTCATGGACGTGTATGGGATCAGCGTTGCATCGGTGAATAAGCGCAGCTCTCAGGGAGCGCAGAACGCGCTGCTGGATTTTATCCGAGCGAACATCGTTGTGGTCCGCACCGCCATGGATGCCGTCGACAACGCGTCCGCGGTCCTTGTGCTGACGGAGTGGGATGAGTTCAAGACGGTGAACTACGAGGAGGTGCACCAGAGGATGCTGAAGCCTGCGTGCCTGCTGGACGGGCGGCTCATCTTGGACCACAAGCGGCTGGCCGAGATCGGTTTTGAGGTGTTTGCCGTGGGGAAGTGCACGGGGGTGTAGTCGAGGCTGCCGCCGAAAAGTACCGGGAGGGGGGGAGACACCGTACCGTGGCGGGAGAAGACCCCAGCTGCACCCGATGTTGGAAAAACTAGCTCCCCTTCCTTTTTTTCTTTTCTATCTTCCATTTCATTCTATCTTTCGTACTACAGAACAACTATACGCTCTAACGCTGGGGTACCCTGACGCCGCGGGGGTGAAGTGTGGCTGCTGAGGGGACCTCGTGACCGAACACTGCAGCGGCACCCCACTGGTGCACAACTCTCCGGATGGGGCATCGACGTATGTGCCCCGTGCTTCGGGACCGTGCCGTGCGTGGGCAGCCCCGGCGCTGGTGTGGGTATGTGTGGCGACCTCCGTTGGGTCTAGCCACGAACACCACTCCCGTACGCCACCCTGTGCGTCTTTGCTTCCCTTCTCTTGTTTACCTTGTGTTTGACTCCAGGGTTGTAGAACTCTTAAGAACGCCTACCTAGCTGCTTGCCACGATGCGGGGACCGCTGCGTTTGCTGAAGACCCAGTGGTCTCACGGCTTTTCTTTGTTTCTTTTCTTGGCCGTGTGCATTGCCATCCTGTCCGTTGTGACGAAGGATCTCGGAAGCGAAACTGTCTCTTACCGTCTCCGGTCGAAGTTTTGCGCGGCGAAGTTCACAATGAACTACATTCCTCCAGCGGATTACCTGGACCCGACGTTTCTCGAGCGTGAGAAGCGCCTCAACGTGGATACTGACCTCCCCCCATACGCTCACCTGACCCGCGAGGACGTGCTGCACTTCCCCTTCCCCTTCTCGCTTGTGTACCTCACCTTTGCGGACCTACGGCCCAACGTGTACTCGTCCTCTGGTGTGGTGCTGTCGATGGACGAGCGAGTCTACGTTGGGCGATACGTGAGCCCCCCGGGGACCTTCCGGAGCTCGAATGCGACGCAGTTCGTCCCCCAGCTGACACGCGGGGACACAATGGTGGGTGTTGGAGTTAGGCGGTTCATCTCGATCCCCCAGCGGTACTTCGTCGGGGACAACCCGTCGGGCGGGATACGTCGGATAATGTGCACGTACTTTGTGGAGCTGATGCGGCGTGTGGATGCACCGCGGCCGCTGGTCGTGGGGGTTCCGTATGCAGACGCGGAAGTTTTCTTCACTGAGTGCGTGGCCCGCAACGAGCGGGACCTGTATGGAGTGGAGCGGAAGTTCGTTCTTGTGACGACAAAGTCGGATGCTACTGGGCCGGTGTCGCATTACTGGCGTGGTGGCGAGGATAGGATAAAGGCGCTGCTGAACCACCGCCTTCTGGCGCACTGGTACTCGGAGATGAGCGACGTAGAGCACGAGAGGCACACGAGGCTTCCGATGGGGTCCGAATTCCATTACTACACGGGGAGGAGCTTACTTCCTCTGGAGCCGGAGGAACGGAAGGCGAAGAACGCGAAAACATCGAGCTGACTCAACTTTACCTTGACGGCCTGGATCTGAGTGCACTGTTTCCGCACACCCGAACTCCCTTGGCGCTGGGGCGGAAGGGTGTCGCCTGGGAGGAGCACCTGGTACGTGGGCTGGGGTACAACATGAGCGAGACGACGTGGGTGAGCCTCGAGGATCTGCCGCCCAGAGTGACCACCATCTACATAACAGCCCTCTCGTTGAGGGGAACGCGGCAGCACCGCTGCGGGAGAACTGGATGTCTGAGGTCCGAATCTACAAAGAGCCTGTGGGGGGTTTCACAAGTAGCGTGGCGTTCCTTCCCTTTCCCGCGGCGCTATACCACCAGTTGTTGCAGCACCCTTACGGGTCCCCGAACCGGAGCCTCCGGGTTGCTGTGGAGGGAGTGAATGAGAAGGGGAACTGCCGCTGGGAAGCAAGCACGGGCCCGCCGCCCCCCGCGGAGCTGCTAGCGTGTGACAAGGAGTGGAAGAGAGCGCTCCGGGAGTATACATTCGCGGGGCCGCCTGCGATGGAGTCTGCGAAGGTGTGGGAGGCTCTGCACCTGGGTGCGATCCCCATCGTGTACCATGAGAAAGCTGCTCCGAGCTCTTCGCTGGCGAAGTACTCCCTGGCCGCCGCGGAGAGGACCATGTACGAGTACCTGCCTGTGGTCATTATCCAGGACATTTCGGAGGTGACTGCTGAGAACCTAGAGAGGTGGCGTGATGAGATCCACGCGAAGATGAAGCAGGGGAAGTACAAGCTGGAGAAGCTGTTTGCTCAGCACTGGATGAACAAAATAGTGGGGCATACCAACTGATAATGCTAAGGCCCTGGATCTTGACGCGAGTACATGGGGCTGTGTCCTCATACTCCTAGGAATAGGTAGCTGGACATCCTCCAACGTTAAATGTACGCCGTGCAACGGCGTGCGGATCCCTAGAAGATAGCCAAGCGCATGCCCAATTAGTACCTCTAATAGTGAGCCGGAGGCCGAACAAAGCGCCGGATTAGGATCTGATCTCATTTGTAGAAATAGTAGTCGTATTTGAATAACTTCACTCGGTGAATTGCAGCAGCAAATAGAGTACGGGAAGCAAAAACCACTATATCTGCAATAGTCGTGGCGCCCCATGGCGGGCGGCACGCTTGTAAATTTCGAATAGCTTTCACCGACTTGTACCGTATGTTGAATATGGGCGAAGAGAACCGCAATAAAGTTGTAACGCGGCACAAACGGTTCTTGTTCGCCAAATGTTATGCGTGGCACCGATCGCCGTAGCGGAATCTGTTGCCCCCATGCCGTACCGGCTTCCCTAGTTCCACAGAGACGGAGATTGACGATCCACACGGCAAGGACTCCGGGGCCTGATAGGCAGGTTGGACAACAGAAGGTACACCGGCTGAGGCAGACACGAGTAACTGCATCATCTCAGGATTCGTTTTGTAGCCCATCGGAAGGCGCAGCAGCTCGTCGCACTGGCCGTCCGACCCGACATACCGGAACACTGCCCTGGCATTGGCAGGAAGAGGGACCTGATAGAAGGAGGCCTTCACATCATAGAGTCCTGTGCCGGGTGTGCGGACGGCGGACACGTACCGAGATACGTGCGCTAATGGGGTACATCTGGTTTGTACGCCTTCCGCTCATCTTTTTCTTCTGGCCAGGCAATAACACGACGATGGGAGACCTGGCGCTTCTTCTCGATGACGGAGAAAGGAAGTACCCAACCGCGCGTAGGGCCAACCCTCGCCGGCTGGAAAATGCCGTTCTTCAAGAGCACCGCTGCATCTTCCCGTCAAATTCGTTCAGAAGGTGGCTCCCCAGGATCATCCGGCCCAAGAGTGAGTCGTGCCCATAAATGTTCCAAAGCTTTTAAACTCTCGTTGTTCATATAGTGTTTAAGAACTTCGACTTCCATGGGAGCTACATCGGTCTTGTGGAGTTCAATGGCGAGCTCAGCATCTGTCATGTCCTTTTTGCTGCTGACCGGCCTACGTGTAAACGTATGCCCTCGAAAGGGTGGTAGTTTCCCTGAAGGGACCCACGGAATGTCTCGGCAGGCCAAGATATCGGCTTAAAACCTCCTTTGAGCCCTCGTTTTTTTTTTTTTGAATCGGAAACCTTTTCGATATCCTTTACCGACTCACGGAACTTACGTGGCTCACCGAAAACATGATCCCGTTCTAGTGTCTCTAAAACTTTTGTGTACCCGGCGTGTTCCACTACACAACCCCCGGGCGCTTGTAAAAATAAATTGATGCAGCTAGATGCTGAACCAGCGACTTCGAGGACGGATGCTCCCCGGCAATGCGCATGATGCGTCTACTGCCAGAAGGAGGAGGTTGAACTGCCGCTTCTGATAGCGCAACTGCATAGGGTTATCGGACAGCAGTTTGCTGCCGCGATAGGCGCATCGCTCAAAGAGCGGCATTTTCTCAATAGAGGCTTCCACGAGGGGGTACATCGAGCTCGTAAAAGCCCTCGGGAGCTGTAGAGGCGAAATCGGCTGCCTTAGCTGGTGGGGACACCGCTGAGGCCGGCGCCGGGATAGATTGAACAGCACCTGCCGCCCGATTGGCAGATGTTGCTGGAGAGCCCCTTGACATAGGTCTGCCAACCGTGGCGGGAGCCGTCCAACTAGCCAGCCTGCAACGGATCTGTGCCATACCACACCCGTATGCTTGAGACGGGCAAGCTCCTCACGGGCAGACTGCCATTCGACAGCCATTTGCCACGGCATCGTCTCCACGTCCCCATCGGGCACGGATGCGACTTCATCCACAGCAGCTACTGCACGTCTCTCTCCCAGCTGCGCGGCCACCGCTTCATGTAGTTGCCTGTCGTGGAACAGGACACTGACGACCTGGTCGCCCTCGACTCATTCCACAAGCTGGGCTCACCATCTAGAAGATAGTCCCAGCCCAGCTTGTCTTCCATTTCGTCTTCCGAGCGATTGCACAAGTGCACCGTCGCATCGTTCACAGTTTTTTTTTTGGCCAGTTTCGGTCCGACCGCCGTGCCGACGCGCTCCCATTCACTCAGCGACTGCCCAACGTGTACCGGACACATTTCCGTCGCCTGTGAGGCGCCAGTGTTGGCGTTGGCGCGGATTTCTCGTCGGCATCCGATTTCCTTTTTCCTTTTTCAAAAGAAACGAAAACTTTTCATAGCTAAACCGGGCGAGCGGAAATGTCTTTCTAATGACCAAGAAGAAAATGTATGGGCGAAAGAGCATAAAGTAAACAACACCTACGATTTCAAAAGAACATTAGATTTCCGAAGATATTTTTTAACTGTCACCGCTGACCCTCAAATGCATCACACCACCTTTTCTGGGGCCGCTTGCTGCGTTGAGACGTATCATTCCTCTCTCTCTCCTCCGCTGCTTTATTCTTTCGCGCTGCTCCCAGAAAACTGCGGAGCCCGATCAGGAACACGGGGATATACCTACTGGAATAGAAGGAGCCAACCCTGGAAGCAGCAAAATGGTTCATTCCTTATCTCTTTGTTAGTGATAGAAACCAACCACAATCCGAACTATCGTCGCACCATCCGGACGGACGAAGGCCCCTCCTTTAAACGATGCTCTGACGACGATCGCCCAATTGGATGCTCCACGAGAGGAAGTACCTTCCCGTGTGATGCTCTGTGGGCGGAGCCGGGGCGTTCACGTGATCCGAGCGCCGTCGACCGACCGCCCGGCATCGGAGGGGACTTCTCCAGCCCGAAGCTTGTGGCGCAGTACCTAGAGATCAGCACCCAAAGTATGGGGTAGCACGGCCGCTCTCTGAGAAGCACATAGATTTCACATCGTTTTACTTTTCACACACTGGCTCCACGTACCCCACTTCTCCACGGAGCAGAGAGGCACAAGGAAGAACGGAGAAGAAACCGTATTGTTGACCCCCAATCCACTCGGGACCACCTCAGACATCGGAACCAAGGCTATGCGAAAAACAAGTTCTTTCCGAGGATTCATATTTCGAGGTGCCGGTCAGATCACCTGTGCGCAAGCACGACTGGAGATTTTCGAACCTTCCTCTCCACCGACGTTCTATCTGAGGCTGAAGAGACTGCTACAGATTGAGGCGCTGGCGCAACACTGTTTTGCTCCAGCCCTAGCAAGATTCCGTAAGCTTTGCTGCCGAGTCTTTGATCCTTCTCAAACACTTGCAGCACATCGCAATTGATATCTATCTATATTTGTTTGCCAATAAGACAAGATACTGCCTGCGCTTCTGACGGTTCCACCCATCCATGGACACTAACACCACAATCCGCTCCTTCTTCCTAAGGTGCTGGTGAGACTTGCAGAGATCATAAGAAAACGAACTTAAAGCCTCCTACGAGCGCTTTTGATATTGTTTTTGCTACTTCTATAAGGTTGCACTTGAACTGAATGCTTCCTTTTGCCCGTCCCCTTGACCATGGAGCGCAAGACCACTTGAAGGATTGAGAGTATTCTACTTAGAGACTATTATACCTACGGGCACTACTTGAAGCTCTTCCAGACTTGTGCTCTTACTGCTCCACGGCACCTTGGCCCTTCCTCCCCTCACAAACTCGACTAGACCGTAGCTCACAGGTATGATCGGGAAAAGTATTATAATGATCGGGCGACGTGTGAGATCCTCACGTATAGCATATCGATGCAGATCTGTATTGACCTCAGAACGGCTACGACGCCTGATCCGTAATCACGGAGTTCTGGTAAGCATCATCGTCGTCTGTATCATAACGCTTCTCCCGGTACTCACATACTATCGACACCGAAGAGGATCCCTGCTCCGATAATATTGTATATGGGAAAATATTCTTAACAATATATATGCGGGGGGTATGCATAAACCGGTATGGCCTATCGAAGATTTTTTCCTCATCCTCAACACGTCGAATTTGATGCTATTGAATATCGCCATGCCCCTTTCCTTTCCCAAATACGTTTGCTTCTCTGTGTGGACTACGGCCAACATGTACTCGATCAGCAACAACGTCATCTCCACCAGCGAGCGGAGAGCTCTGCGGAGACATCTGCGGAGAGCGGACAGCTTGGGGACGTGACTACGCCGGAGCAGCTCATTCAGGATGTAGCGAGGGGGGACAGCCTGATGCTGGGGGATCGCTTGAACTCTGTCCCCGAACAGTTCTTTCTGGAGGAGCTGCGACCCGGGTGCTTCAACGTCAGCGGCTACTGCGACGACTTCATCCAGTTGCTGCACGTCCCAGACATGCCTCCGCTGCTGGCAGGGATACTGACGACGGACGTCTACGTCTTCACGGTGGACTGCCTGATGAATCGCAATGAATCTTTAGCCACGGCGAAGAGGAAGTTCGTCCTGTTATCCTTCAACGATGACTTCCCCTTCTCGATCGTTCCTGCGCCGCACATCGTGTCGTGGACCCGGACTACCTCCTGAACCATCCTGCTGGGTGCATTGGTACTCCCAGCACAGCGACATCAACCACCCGAAGCATACGGGTTTGCCCTTGGATTCCTTTCTACTAACCTGCCGGAAGATTTCGCGTTTCTCGCTACTCCCTCCGAGTCAACGAGCTCTTCTGCCCGGGAACAACGGGAGAATTTCTTTGCATCTTTCCTAAGGAACCTGGATCTCAACAAGGTGTTCCCGCACATCAACCAGCCACTGCAATACGGGCGGAGCACCACCATCTACCTTGAGCAGGCGCTGGAGCTCTTCGCAGGAAGCGCATTGCTCCTGCGGACTGGATACCGCTGGCGGACCTGCCGCAGCGGGTGACGACAATCTTTGTCGTACTTGTGCCGATCCCGAGCGGACCGCGATCTGCGTCACCGAGCCTCACGTCGGAGGTGCTCGTGTTCCGTGATGGAGCGCTGGCGGGGCTGGGGCCGGGGGCGAAGCACGTTGCATTCCTGCCGTTCACAGCTGCCTGTACCATCGTCTGCAACAGCATCCGTACGGGGACCCCAACCGCCTGCCGGAAGTGGTTGTTGGGTTTGGGGTTCATGCGTCTCGTGAGAAAGTTCAGGAGTACTTCGAGACCCACCCCTCTCTTGCTGCGCTCTCCCCCTCGAAGTCACTGGATGTGTACTACAATTTCTCGCAGCATTACAACTTCGTGATGTCTCCGCCGGGGTACGGTTACGACTGCTTCCGTACGTACGAAGCCTTGGCCTTGGGGCTGATCCCTATTTTGGTTCATCCTACCAGCCCTCTGGTAACTACATTCAAAGGGGAGCACTTCCAGCCAAACATGTATCTTAATCTCCCCCCTCATACTTCTGTGGATGCGAATGCATTCATCAATGTGTACGAGGGCCTGCCTGTGGTCCTCATCCGCGACATCACGGAGGTTACTGCTGAGAACCTGGAGAAGTGGCGCGGCGAGATATACGAGAGATGCAGCGTGGGGAGCTGAGGCTGGAGAAGATGTTTTTTCAGTACTGGGCGAATCTCATTTTAAATAGCACAGCGATCGACCGGGAGCCCTCTACAGGGCCACTGATTCAGGCCTAGCGAAGATGGTGGTGGTACCTGAGGGGCGCGACCTTCAGATGGTCGCCAATTGGAAAGCAATGCCGTACGAGCGGGCTGGTGCGGAAGCCAGTGGTGGCCATGGATTAGCGCACGAAAAGGTGTCAGTATGAACACAAGGTGGGACCTGTATTGCTCCACTGGGGTGCTTGCGACTTCTCGTGGGCCCTGGTTATCCGCGCGGAACGAGCTTGCGCCACCCACACTCCATAACGACATCGGACTGCGCCGCAAAACATCCCTACTGGGAAACTAGTACGGCCAGACGAGTGACACCGACTCACACAGCGACGGATTTGCCTCTCCGACTGCTCTTTACGGGTTATTATTAGGAGAGACCACTTCCATATGCGACCGAGAATCGTGCTTGGAAGGCTTGAACAGTTGGTCTGTCTCTCTCTTTTTTTCTGACATGTGTGGGTTGGCCACGTTTGTGTGTGTGCGGCGCCGCCTTTCTGATTACCGGGTGCAGGTTCCAAGACTATT